>WMED01028394.1:0-10458 GCA_019650415.1 Pipa parva | reverse complement strand
TGTCTTACTTACTACTTAGCACATGTGCACAAGTCAGCTTTCCCTCTGTAATCTCCTGCAATCCCAGCTTAATTTATGCAGCCAAAAGGTCAGCACACTGCTTAACCCAGTGATGGCTAACCTATGACACACCAAGATGTTTTTGCTGACAAGCATCATGGCGCCATTCATGCTGCGATCACAGTAGGAGAGTTGCCCCTCTTTCAAAAAATTATGGATTTTTTCTCAAAGTGACACACCACTTGAATTATACTTGGCTTTTTGATGAATTTTGACACACCAAGCTCAAGAGGTTGGCCATCACTGGCTTAACCAATTGCAGTCATGCAGCTTTTTCTTCTTGTGCAGAACAGAAAGGAGAGGGGGAAGAAAATGTCAGTTCTCAGGAAATCAAGGGAAACAAATGGCAAGTATTATTTATACCCTAAATGTTTTTTTAACTATTTGTGTCACCAATTGGCTTAGTATAAAAGAGTAGTACGTTTGTATATGTATGTGTGCAGTTATATCAGCACTATAGTGCCCCTTTAATATGCAGCCATGCAATCCCAGGTAAGGTAATTTTCTAATCAACTCTGCAGCATAGAGCTTTAATACATGTTAACGAATAAAGATGAGTTTGCCAGTTTATCTTTATATTAGAAGTAAACACTAATCTCTTTAATATGAATATTTAATTTTGAATAGTAACACAGGGTTGTATGAATGTATTTAAATCATTGTTGTTTTGCTGGAAGAATTTTTAGAATTCACAGTCCCTTTTCTTCTCAATTGACTAATTTTCATATACCGTATTTTCCAGACTATAAGGCGCACTTAAAATGCTGAGATTTTCTCAGAAATACAAAGTGTGCCTTATAGTCCGGTGCGCCTAATGTGTGGACGGGTAACTTACCTCAGGGGGTCGGCAGGCATCGCAGGCACAGCAGGCACAGGCATCGGCAGGCACAGGCATGGCAGGCATTGGCGGGCACAGGCATGGCAGGCACAGGCATCGGGCAGTCACAGGCATCGGGCAGGCACAGGCATCGGGAAGGCACAGGCATGGCAGGCATCGGGTAGGCATAGGCATGGCAGACATCAGGCAGGCACAGGCATGGCAGGCACAGGCATTGGGTAGGCACAGGCATGGCAGGCATCGGGTAGGCAACACGCGACACACACCATACTCCTCCCCCCATGCGCCTAATTAAGTGCAGTGAATATTCATGAACCGGATCTACGTACTGTGCTGCGCCTTATAATCCAGTGCGCCTTGTATATGGACGAAACCCTGATGGACGGCCCTGATGGAAAGTGCGGCTTATAATCCGGTGCGCCTTATAGCCCAGAAAATACGATATTTCCAATGGAGCAACATCTAAAGTCAGGTAAGCTCCATGATACTAATAAAAGCTTTAGCGAAAGACACTGTGGCACTTCTAACATAGTAACATTGTAAGGCAAAAAAGGACACGAGTCCATCAAGTTCAGCCTATTCTCCTGCAATGTTGATAAACTTCTACAACATGTCATACACTGGATAGAATTACTTGTTCTCCATGAATGACTTTTAGAAAAGCTGAAACAGCATTGTCTGCTGGATGTTCTTTTAGTGAGAACGTGTGCGATATTATCATCATAACCCAGTACTGGTATTATTCACAGACCTTGCTATGTTTTGAATGGTAAAATTTGCTTACAGATGCTATTCTTCTGGAATGGCTAATTTGCATAAAGTTTTTTTTTTTTTATCTTTAGTCTAAGCTATTGTATATACATAAATGCAATGTTTGTAATAAATTCTGCACAGCCTTGAAATATGTATACTTTAAATGGAATGTTGTCGTATATATAAAGCAGGAATGCTAAACTTTTAGGTGGTTATATTGATCAAAGTGAGAATTTGACTGTTGGAGTGAACCCTCATTACTTTGGGTGGCTGCGCTCTGGTTCTCTACTCCTTATTGACTAAACAGAGGATTCCCATAGTAAATCCACAACCTCAACAATTTTCTCACATCTATTGTGTAGTGTGCGACCATCGTTTACTGGCAAATTTGCCACTTTGCAGAGTTTGCTGAACATGGCGAAATGATGAATTCACACATTTACGAGACAATTTGGACTTTAGTCAATCACTCCCTTATTCCATTATTTAAAATGGAGCCACATGGAATGTACTTAATCTATGTACCATGTAGCCTGTGTATATTATGTATCCAGTTTTAAAGGGATTTTTTTATTAATACAATCCCTTTATCCCCAAAAATGTACAGAATCCCCATAGTGCAGGGCTTTTAGGAAAATGGACTGTGAATTACATAGCTGCTTATTGGGTAGATCTATTTTCATAATGTATCTCAGCTTATTAGTATAAAGCCCTGCATCTAAATTTAGTACTGTATGTATTGCCTTCTAAATGGATAAAGTTGGAACGCTATACTATAGATAACCATTCAATTAAAATGTATTTTGAAATTAAATCTGGGGCGAAATTTATTAGACCCAGAGCTGTCTTTCTGAGTTTACCGAGTGAAATCTCGCATTGTTCTTATGAGATTTTTTTTTAGTTTTCGTGATCGAGTTTTTCAATCTCAATTTTTTTTTTTATTATGTCGATGGAAAGGTAGCCATGCTACTAATGTAAAGTATGGCTACCTTTCCATTGAAAATTTACAAAACTCGAGATTGAAAAACTCTCTCAAAAACTCAAAAAATTTCATGAGAACAATGCAAGATTTCACTCGATAAACTCGAAAAGACAGCTCTGAGTCTTTCTGAGTTGGATACATTTTGCCCCAATTGGAGCAAAAGAAGCTGAAATAATATACTCCTCCATAATTTTACTCACTAGAGGGCAGCAGTTGAAACTGGTAGATCACTGAAAATGACACTGATGTTGGATGAAATATATCTTATTTATTATGCAAGATTTTCAAATTGTCACAAACTGCAGACTATATGATCATCTGAAATAAATGCTATTTCTATTATTCTTTCTCACTCATCCAATAGGATTCGGAATGCCCTTGGGATCTATGGGATATATTTTGAGAGGAAATTCCCAATTCCCAATATACAGAGAAAGAGAAGCTTGTCTAGATGGATACTAAGGGGCTTATTGACTGAACTCTGAAATTGTCTCGTAAAGGTGTGAATTCACCACTTCCCAACATTTGGGTATTCAGTAAACTCTCTGATGTGGTGAATTCACCATTTAACAGTTGCACGCTACACAATAGACTGCTACTAATGCAGTCCTGAATATGCTATGGGAATATGGACGTGGTCACAAATTTATTATGGGAATCCTCTGTTTAGTCAATAAGGAGTAGAGAATCAGAGCAAAGCAACCCAAAATGATGAGAATTCACTTCAACAGCTGAATTCTCACTTTAATAAATAACCCCCTATATAATATGTAAAGTGTAAAGGTGATAACTTACATAGCTGTCAGGAAAAAAATATGTCATTGGCAGCGTTGTTTTCTTTTTGGGAATTGTTTAAGAAAAATATATTTTACTACAGATATCTTAACTACTTTAGATACCTCCAATTTCAGACTAAAAATATACAAAGTTGCACATTTAGAAATCTGTAGACGGCACAATTAGCGTATGCATGCCATGACCTTTTCTGCACGTACTGCTTGGATTGAAATGTCATAAACAATGTATGAATGGAGAAAATGTAATCTAGAAATTGTAATTGAAAATCCCAGATTACTCATACGGTAAAATAACGCTTCTGATTTGATTACCATTTTCCTATACTTATGATTCTAGGAAAAAGTAAATTGTAGCTCTGACTAAATAGGCCAACTGGCACCAGAGAGTTTAATCTTAAACCAAATAACTCCATGGCCTAGCTGTGATAATGAGACCTTTAGTAAGAGTTACTGTCAGTTACTTTCGCAGTTTCAGAATGTCGCTGTTTGCACTCTATTTGAAACTTTAGGATATTAAGGTGGGACGTCATCATCCTGTGAGTATTTTCTTTCAAAGTCTTTGACAATAAGTCACAGTTGTTGATCACCTGTGTGGCGGAGTGTGTACTTAGATTTCCTCTACACTGCACAAGTTTATCCAATCTATTGGGTATCTGCATTTCTTCATTAGATGTTTTAATTTATTGATAAGGCACTATTGCCTGTTACTTTGCTCTTCTTTACTTATTTCATTTCATTTATTTATTTCATTATGAATTATATCATGCTTATTGTTTTTGACTCAGTATTATGTTATTTGGGAACTGTATGTCTCTTATAGATATTTAGAGGCTCCTTTATCGCTGTCATTAGTCAGTATTGTTCATTATGTGATAATGACCTACAAAGCTTCCTGTTCTATTTGAATAATTTTCTTTGTAGATAAATTGCTTTACTTAATGGTATATGTGGTCTTTCCATTGCATATCATTTATTTATGAATGACATTTATTATAAATTCTTCACAAAAAGACCCTTATTATAAAGGTACGGCTTTAGTGGATGACAATTTTCTGTTCCTGATTTTTCTTTAAGTAAAATGTTCCCATTACAATGGATTTACTGTATACAAGATTTATTACATGTGAGGGTGTGGGGTTTGAGAGGAGATATTTTGCCCCAATAATGCAAACTTACTACTGGAGGTCAGTCCAGGTTTTATAAATCACCCCAGCTGCTGGCTAGAGCCTATTTAAAAGGCAGCTGGGAGAACCACTTGGGTATGGCTGGTGTTGCCAAAGTAAGAGTCTGTTTTCTGTGGATGGTGCTGTCTTTGAGACAAACAGGGACCTGTGGACAAAGACCCTGTTATAGGACTGTGACTGTACAGAACGTTGAGACCTTAAGGAGAGAACCCTAGAGAAGGAAATGTATACTTTGTTTTATAAATCTGAACTGTATTAGTTGCATTTCCCCAATATTTTCTGAGAAAGGACTATTCTCACTGAAAGTGGCATTCAATTGGGCTTTTTGTTTTGCCAAGAAAGGCTGTGTTTAAGTTCATTTTTGGAAATAAAAGCTGAATACATAAGAAACTCGCTGTTTTCCATATGTTTATCACGAAAGTCTGCTAAAGCATTTGAGCAATTCCCTACAAACCATATCACCCAGTAAAAGTAAATTAGTATTGGAAAAGTGAAATGTCACCAAAACTAACTTCCTTTGGAATATGTGTAATGCATCATCTATGAATCCAAATCTTTGTTTTCCTATTCATATACTATTTAGTAATATTTTGTATCATATTTAATCATATTTTGACAACATTTGGAGACAGTTTGAGAGATTATCATTCTTACATTAAGATATATAAAAAAAACTGTTAAAACATATTGAATATAAAACAGGGGAATTCTAGGAATTTTGAATAAAAATGTACAAAAAATGATATGTAGACATTCTCACCGTAACTTTTAAAAATGCTTGTAGAGCATTAAGAATTTTGTAACTAAACATGTGCACGAGTCAAATTGCAAATCTATCCTTTTAGCAGTGTACTGTACCCTGCATCAACATACTTTACATCTCAGAAACTTACAGGCACAAATATTTACTGCCTTTCTGTCCAACTAACTATGCTGCATTTCTGGAACACCATACCCCTATCTTCCATGATCATGGCATCTGCTATAGGAGGAAGATCTCTTCTACTTTCTGGTACGGTACTCCATTTGCATAGTGGAGTAGGGAAAACTAAGTTTTAAAAATGCATGTGACTTCACAAGCCCACTCTGTAAAGGGTAAGGAGGGCATACACCATGGGAGGGGGTTCATGGAATTGACTTCACTTCCCTTACTCTAATGATGGGGATAGGATTGATGTGTTCAGCTAATATGTTCACCTTAGCCCCTAACCCTTTGGTTGTAGGGTGGGAAGTGAAAAAAAATGTATCCAGTATCTTAACCTAGGGTAAGGTCCTTAAAATAAATCTAAGTAATGGCACCTTTTCCATAAGCATCTGACCCTACTGTTTCACTTTAATCCACAATGTAGCTCAATGAAAGGGTATTTCATTTTGGGTATGATGCAGTTTATGGAAGGGCATCATATTCTGTCTTCGCCTACCATAGTAAAAAAGTTCTTAATCCATCACCAACACACCGCCTATTCTGGCCACTACCAAAATAAAAAAACATGGAACTGGTCCTCTTGATGATATTCATTATTTGCCGGCACTGCTGCAACTGAAAGCACATGGGTTCTGTGGTGATTTACATAGTGCCAGATCCTACCTGATAGGGAACTCCCTGAGACAAATCTACAGCATTTATATTTCACTGGTAAAACTAAGGCAGGGCCACTGGTAAACATTCTCTGTGCCAAATGACATGAATACAAACTGGATGAGAGAGAACAAAGTAGTGGATATCAGGTATCTGAATTCACTAATAATAAACCATGCTTTGTGTATATCTTATAGATGTGCAATTTCAAAGTAAGAAGGAACAGCTCACAATAAGTTGACCAAATCACCCCTACAAGTAGGAACTCATGAAATGTAAGCCCTGAAGAGTTTTAGTGAAGAAAATGGTCTCCAACAGGGAGTTTTTCTCATGCTATCCCTTGTTAATGGGAGTTTTACAGAGTGCTAGATATTATACTCAGAGGATGAGTCATCATGTAGAAAATGAAGAAGAATAGCTCAAACAGAGGGTCATTACAGGATACTTATCATTTACTGAGCCCCCTAGTGATTGTTCCATGCTGACAAACATCAAAGGAAAAGCAATATATAAAACTGAAAATTGAGAAAGATGTGCAGCTTTTGCTACAAATTTTATTATTATTCAGTCTATGCACATGCTGCACACTGTATTGATTTCTATACAGCAAAATGTTATATAAATAAAAGTACATTTGTATTTTGATTTTTTGCTTTTTTTCAAGCAGTGTTTCAAGGGCATACATTCAGGGGGTGCAGCAGAAGTGTTCCAATAACCTAAAGGGGCCCAACGTGCACAATTAATTGTGTCTTACAGCAAAAAAGTAATAGACACTTTCCCAGGATTCACAACCTCTAGGGACCACTATGGGGCAAATCCTACCTTCTCTGCAACAACACTTAAATTAGAATTCTCTAAGTAGACTGAAATAATTTACCAAAACTATGGAATCATTAACATGTATGAACTGGCATGATGTACGCTAGCGTCTCCTAGGGATGTGGCTGCGCACTAAATTTTGTTGAGAAAAATGCAAACTCAGTTTGCCACATTTTTGCTGTTTACGTTATGGGTGGGTTAATGAGCTTCCATGCAGTACCTCTAATTGGAAACTAGGTGGAATACATTATCCAGTAACATTTTATATTTATATCACTTGTTCTTCTAAAACCAGGGAAGCAATTAGAGCCTCACTGACCGGTTCTTACAAATCTAGAATTTATTATTATTTAATTGAGCCCCATTGCTGAAGTTTACTCTGGTTATTTTACAGATCTGCCTCACTTTTTATTATTATTACCTTATCTTAACAACAGCAGAGATAATACTGTGCATTTATAAGTTTTGTCCTTAGGCATGTGAAACCATCAAAGGATCTGTTAGTATTCTGTGTAAAGTACTTTGAGGCATTCCCAGTTTTCAATGTAAGACAGGTCCTAGTTACTAGAAAATTCCAGGCTCTTCCAGACACCAGCAGATGAGCACCACAGAAAGAAGGGGGGAAAAAGGGTTTATTTAGAACACAGCTAGAGAGAGAAATGTTCTGTCGTTTTGAAGAAAAATAGTTTTGTTACTGCCAGCTGCAAGCTTGTATCGGAGATTAGTCAGGTCATGGGGAAATGATTATAACTGTGCTTCATGAAGAAAATAAAACCTGCTTTCAACCTCTCGACAAGATGCATCAGAGCATGCAGAGGCACACATAACACCAGGATTTTTTCCTTAGTCAGTTTCACTTTCTCAGAATAATGAGAAAACTTGATGTTTATACAGATAGATCCTGAAGTGAAGTCTGTAAAATGCTGTAACAAATAATGATTTGGGAAACTGTTGTAGTGGAAAGGATGATAGCTTGTCATGATATTGTGCTAAATAGAGGCCACATGTGAGTTTACTTTTGCACATCAGGAAACTGCACAATTTAAAAAATTAGTTGATGGAATTTGTTTAATACGTTAACTAGGCACACATCACAATGATACTGCTCCTTTTACAAATAGATTGTCGAAACATATTCAGTAAGGTGCAAACTCGCAAACAGCAGATTCCCATAGCAAATCTGCTACAATTTCCCCATTGTAAAGTTGCGACAATTTTTAATGTTAATATTGCGACAATTTTCCCATAATAAAATCGTGACTGTGACAATATTCTCATTATAAAGATGCGACTGCAACAGTAGCAGCCTATTGCAACTGCCTTTATCTGGCGAATTCACACCTTTACACAACAATTCAGAGTTTAGATAATAACCCCCTATGTAAATTACCCAGATCATGCCTATTCATGATTACATTTTAATATTGCACTCATAGTGCCAAGTGTGTCAGGGTGGTTCCCCTAGTCCCTATTTCCGTTCCTTTGTCAACCCAAAAATTCTGAAAAAAAACTGTTTGTTGTTAATAAATAAATAAACAAAGCATGGTAAAAAGGGAACCGAACAACCAGCACGGAAAAACAAACAAACAAAAAAAACGAAAGAAAGTAACCAACATAGGAAAATATACCAACCAGCAGCAAACTAGTTAAAAGCAGTCAAAAATTCATGTCAGCAAAGAAACATTTACAAAGCTTCATAACCAGCAATGAAAGAAATGAGAAAACAGTCATTTGCAAAACGGGTAAAAAGCAAAATATTAATTTAACTCAACACCCCCCCACCATGTGCAGAGCAGTGGGAACATATGCTATAGAAGGCCTATAAGATTTCCTCCCCTTCCCAATACCCTTTGACCAGTGTGGTAGGGGAAAAAGTTTAACATTTTATTCAGTGCTCTCCCTTTCCTCATAGTGGTGAGGGTAATGTGCCATTGGAAAGGGGTCCCTAAGCCACCTCCCCAAAAGCCTTTGCCCAGAGGTTTAGGGGATAATATAAAAGCTGGCAGTCAAGTCCAAACCTAACCCCCCCACCTCTTAGCTAGTTGGTCCAAGGATCACTAGCTTATATAGCTGTAGATGCTACTTGTCAACCAAACTCATAATAGGCAAGGGGTAAGCGTCTCTTCATTGGAGTCTAAGAGACTATTTTCAAAAATGCAGAGCACATTGTAGTCATTTTCTAGTGAGATATACAGAGAGACACACTGATTATGTTAACCAAACTATTTTATCAGCAGAATCATTTTTACATTCTCTCTGCTCATTTTCATACAAAAACATAATACTCATGGGTAAGTAGGAGGAGATAAAAAAACAAACATTTCTTTATGCCACTGGGACAAACTATGCAACCAGGACTACTAGCTTATTTTTATAGATACAGTCTGAAATTCAGAGTCAGTACTTTAATGAGCCATAAAGATTAGTTTTATCATTTTGCTTCAAGAATGGAATATGAAACAGAATGCTCCATGGAAAAAGAATTAAGCTCCGATAGTGTGAAATGCAATGATTAATTCTGTAATATTTGATGTCCCTGACTGAAATGCATTGCTAAACTGTAATTCACATAAAAAAAAAACCTCCTGTTATGGAGCCAGTGTTATTTCGGTCTTGTTTTCTTTTTAATGATACTTGATAACTTAAAATGTAATTTCATACAAATATATAATGCACCTAAAACGGATGGAAAAAAATGCAGTGTGAAACATATTAGAAATATAGAGGAAAATATAACTATAATGAAGTTGTTATTTTTGCTTATTAAGAGATGAATAGTACTTGAAATTTGAAATGGGGATATTTTTATTTTTGTAAGGTTATCCTTAAATTAGAAACATAGCAAATGACAAATGCAGAGAGAGAAGATATTCATACATAGGTAGATACGATAGATACATACAGTAGATAGATGTTACTATGTAATAGAATAACATAATAACATACATAAAATTTTTGTAAGACCTTATCTCCTACAATTAAGAAAATAGAAGATGAGGGATGTAAGAGGCAGGGACTGGCTCATAGGGGATTTTGATTGTTATCCTCTGGCAATGATGGCAGGGCTGAGCCTAGGGGTAGGCTGGATAGATGGCTGCCTAGGGCGCAGCAGGAGGGGGGCGCTATCTTGGTGATCACTCCCCTCCTTAGCGCTGCTCCTACCTGCCTCCTCCTTGACCCGACTGTCTCTGCTCTAGCTCCTAGCGCTACAGGCGTCCCTACTCCCAGCACAGATTCAACTTCCTGTGAGCAGCAGGAAGTTGAATTGAAGAGTGGCACTGTAGTACAGCAGAGACAGCTGGCCCAAGGAGAAGTCAGGTATGGACAGCGCTAAAGAGGGGGGGTCAGTATTAAGATAGTGCCCCCCACCTACACAGGGCAAGGACTAGGAAGGAGGTGGCATCAAAGTGTGGGAGGGGGGTTGTGGGGCAGCAAAGTGTGGGAGG
>WMED01028392.1:0-10459 GCA_019650415.1 Pipa parva | reverse complement strand
CTTAATCATAGTGTCTATGATTCATAGTGACACTATGATTAAGCGCTAAGTCGCGAAACGCGTAAGGTGCCTTTTTTAATAATATTTTTTCTGACTAATGCATGAACCTTGTTTTTAACTGGATTTAGAATAAACATTGATTTTACATTTTTGGAGTGCTGGAGCTTACTGAGAAATATCATCTGTGCTACCTTGGTCTGCAAACGCTTCCTGGCACCCTGACTTCTTTACATTCGGCAGAGGACAATTAACACAGGTATTAGTGGAGGAGCTGCGCCCCCCATTCTTTGCTGTTGTTTCTCAAACACACCATTCCTGTCAACAGTCATTTTTCACTTTGCTTTTCAATACCTTTATTTGCGTTGCAGCAATCAGGCTTAATACAGGTATGCCCATTCTGATTATATAATATCTCCCCTGTTAGGCTGATAACATAGCACTGGGATCTATCTATCTATCTATCTATCTATCTATCTATCTATCTATCTATCTATCTATCTATCTATCTATCTATCACCTATATATAAATCTATATCTATATTTGAACTATTATCTAGTTCAAATAGATAATTTATATATCACCTATATATATATATATATATATATATATATATATATATAGCTGAACTATCTATTATCTATCTATCTATCTGTATCTGTCTATCTATCTATCTATCTATCTATCTATCTATCTATCTATCTATCTATCTATCTATCTATCAATAGATATCACTAAAAATTCCATAAATTATTCTTTAGGACTTAGCTAGGGTCATGAGCACACAGGTCTATAATAACAGGAAGTTGCGGTTTGACAAAAGTGAGACAATGACAAGATTGTATGGCAGTTATAGTCAATAACAGACAAAACTGCCTTTGTGTAGGATGACTTATCACAATGTGGGGAGTAAGCAAGAACTAAATTGAGTGTAAAGGTTCAGTGGAAGACTGTAAGATCAATAAGCAATATGAGAATGAGTTATTATACAGAAATTCTGAAGACAATAAAGATTAATTGTATGAAAATATAGGCTGATAAAAGAAGATGAAAAGGCCAAGTGAGATCAAGGTGAAAAAGCAGTATTGCAGTGGTAGCAGTAAGAGCGGTGAGACTACAGTTGGGTATGTTTTCTTTTTCTCCCATACTTACTCTAACACCTCTGTTTCCTTTCTGTCCAAGGCCTCCATCAGGACCCTTGTCTCCAATGTCTCCCTGTCCAAAACAGTAAGCACGATCCATGAAAGGCTTATACATCAGAAGAAATATCTATTTATTATCTCTATTATAATTTAACTTGATGTGTGTGCCATTAAAATGAATGTCAAATTAAAAGATAAATAAATATAACCTAGAGAAAGTAGGAAGATTTGTGGCCTCATATGAATATATACTACTGTCAGATTATATTAGGTCCATATGGAACCATTACCCAGAGTCCATGGATCCCAAGAGCCCATAGTACTATCCATCTGCCCCCAAAAAATAAAAATACCAATATGGGGCACCTTACTGCTGCTTTATTAACTGGACAGTAAAATATTGTAGAATTAAAATGTGTAGAAGTAAAACAGTAATCCAGTAATACCTTTGATAAAGAGATGTTACCCGAAACTTGTTGTGTGCGTAATAAAGAGGTAGTTGTTACTAGCATTTTTTGCATATATCCAGCATATCACTTCCTTTTTTTGCACTGCCATATTAACTGGGCCTAGTGATGAAGTCATGCCATTTACAGACTTCAGTGGAGGCAGATGTTTCATTTGTGGAGGGGTTCAATGTACCATCCATGTAACATTAACCTGTCACTGATATTCAGTATAGTACATTCTGTCTTGTTTTTCTTCTCTCTAAAATGATGTAACCTATGATATGTGTCTTACCTTCAATCCTGGGTATCCTGGGAATCCAGTCTCCCCCTATATAAACAAAGGAATTAAGTAGAATTATTCAAGATAACGGTTTTCTCGCTCAGGAAACTGTTAAAACTATTAACTCATAGTTTTCCTGGATATATCAGTTTGTTACTATAATATGAGAAGCTAATGGATTTGCTTAAATTTGACATATTGTTGGTTGATTCTGTACAACAAGGCAAACAAACTAAATTGTGTGACATTTTTAAGTGGTGAGGTGAAGCTGAAAGAAAAACTTCTGGATGCTGGAAGATATTGTAGAACAAATGTACGCAACCTGCAGCTCTTCACTGTTGGTTGACCTGCTTGTGCCAATAAACACAGATAGCCACTGCATAGCAGCTGTAGACCAACATATTGTTTTCTGCTGCACAAATATAAACTGCTCATTCCTTTCGTTAGGCCTTAGAGATTTTTTTAAAATATATAATAGAGCTTGAAGTATTTTCATAAATATTTCCAATTTAGTAGGTAAGTAAAATAGATAAATTTTCACTTACTCTTCTGCCTTTGAGTCCCTGTTTTCCAGAACCATCTCGCCCATCGTCTCCCTAGAGTCACAAATTGATATACTTTTGCTTTACCAGCTAGACATTTAATTTCAGAGTATTTAAAATGAAGACATATAAATGCTAGGACAGTTTGACATAAAACTATGATTGATGCAGCCAGATAGTCAATTGAAAAGAGAATTCTACTATACACAAAGAGTCCTACTTCTTTTATTTTTCTACTTATGAACATGTAATGAAATCCATGACTGACTGTAGGAAGATCCTCCATTGTACAGAAAATTCTACCTTATTCCAAGGTTTGTATTTCTTTTATTTTACTACTTATGAGCAGGCAAATAACACTATTCCTCCTGCTATACTGTTACTAAATGTAATCTATATCACACATTAAAGATACTCCTGCAAGGTTTTCTTCATTTAAGTAGAGGAAGTTCTGCTTACTGTTGGTCCACGTGGTCCAGGTGGTCCATTAGATCCTTTAACCCCAGGTTCTCCAGGCTCACCCTGAGAAAAAAAAAATTAAACAAATGTTAACTCACCGCAACACTTCAAAAGGTGTACATCAAAATGACTTCTCCTAACAGTGCCTCTGTATATTTGGAATACACATACGTATGTGCTTACTGCTTAGCTCTTAGAACAAAAAAGACTCTGGATAAAGGAAACAAAATCTTAAAACAATAAATTATTTTATAAGCTTGGCTTGGATTATATCTTCAATATAGAGTTTGCTGAATCCAACTTTAACAGATGGTTGTAAGTCATTAATACACTTCAGCCAAAGAACAATAGAAATCTTTCAGTATTTTAAACATTTCCTTTGCAGTAAATGTGGAGACAATAACATGTTATCTTAAACATTTGTACTTTCTTTTTCTAGGTATAGTTCTAGTGCTTGCTGAAAAATAACAAAAGAGGATGTACCTTAAGTCCAAGCTGTCCAGGTCTCCCACGATCACCAGCTGATCCAGGAGTGCCACCAGGCCCCTAAGATAATGAATAATTTAGAGCTGGAGATCCTTAGGATTGGTTTGTAGACAAAATGGAGAACTAGGCAGAAGTCAATTTGGGGCATTATTCATGATACATGTGACCTAATGCAAATATTCAATTCAATATGCAACTGTCCTTTACATTATACATATTGACTTATGTCAGACAATATATTATCCTTAGGCTTTAGGATCCTTGAGATCTCCTATGTTTTATGTTCAAAAAAAACCTCAGCATATATTTAGAAAATATAGATTTTATTTAATTAAGTGTGAAGTTATGGTTCTGCAGGCTGAAGAGTCTAAGCAAGAATTAGTAAATAGTAGAAAATCCACCTTTAAAAGTAAATGCTATAAAGCAAATTACAGGAATTATCTACCTGGAGCTAATTCTCACATGAGCTAATTCTCACATGAGCTAATTCTCACATGAGCTTTTTGCCTGTTTTGAGGTTTTTAAGATTCGCTATTGAGTTTTGTACCTGAGAGTAAGCTACAGATAACCAAATAATTTTAGTGAATATGGCCCACATTATAATAGAGCCCTACAACAATGTAAGGATACTTTACCTGCAATCATTGTATAAAGCCAAATTATATGGAGGAATATAAAACTTTAACAGATTTATTATATATATAGAATATATTTGAAATCATTCCCAGCTAAGTATTCAGTTACATACATGACTTTTTAATTAAGCAATATAGTTAGTTAAATATTCAGCATATTATTTCTTGAAGAGAATATGAGACTTACTCTTGGTCCAGGAAGCCCTTGCTCTCCTCTTGTGCCTGGGGTTCCTTGTTGTCCTGGTGGACCCTGTGGAACAGATATCATAATACAAATGTGGTTACTGAGAATAGACAACTGACCTAGGATATTAACTATGAGCATTACAGGCACTTACTGGTGGGCCTCTTAAACCTTGTTCCCCTGCTCCACCAGCTGTACCAGCATTTCCTTTTTCTCCCTAAAAAATAAAAAGAATAATTCTAATAAAGAATTTGTAAACTATTTGGGTAATAAATATCATCAGATGTTACAAATCATGATCATTTTAAAGCTTTAGTACAGCTACAAAAGTGGTTTGGCATTCTGAGAACCAACTGACTCTACGACTCAAACAGGTGTCAGATGCCTCCTTTCACTTGTAGTCAAACTTTAATTATGTTGTCCTTTTGAGCTGTGAAATTCAAAATATGGTCCCTAAACTATACAATCTCTTTGCAGTTCTTTTGGTGGTCCACTCCTTGACATTTACATGCTAAAGTTCGGAGACGTACCCACCCTAATGGATGATAAATGATCCAATGCTATAGATACTCTGCAAATACATAATTAAATTCTGGAAGTAATCACCTTCCCATCTCTGTCAACCTGGCTTGAAAAAATTATACTAATAATTCTGTACATATATAAAACTGCTCAGAATTAATATAGGCAACACACTTGGGATGGCTGGTAAAATGCTCATGGCTAAAATGTGTAGATCTTTTTCCACTTCTCCTTAAGGTGAGCCTGTTAGGTCCACTTAACAGACTTTTTTTTTAGGAAGCAGGGAGTTGTTTACTGTAGTAAAAGAAGCAAACTCCCTGCTTATTTTCTGCTCCGATGTCCGATACGAATCTCAAGTCAGGTTGGGTGGAGCTAAATGATGATTAACATTATAGCTCCTCCAATCAGATCCCTGCTAGATCAAGATTTAAGAGATCTGATTGGAGGAACTTTAATGTCAGTCATCCTTTTAGCCTCACCCAACCTGATTTGAGATTCAAGCTGGGCATCGGAGCAGAAAAGAAGCAGTGAGTTTGCTTCTTTTACTACAGTCTTAGCTAAATGCACTAAAAGCATTCGGCTAAGACAACTCCCTGCTTCCCAAAAGAAAATGTCTGTTAAGTGGACCCGGCAGGTCCACTTTAAGCTAGCCCCCAGTGGGGAGAGATATCAATGTATGGTTACAGCAACACTTTGTCTTGATAAGCTCTGGTTCCTTGTGTTCTACTTCAAGTTTCTACCATGTGACTGCTCAGTCTGAGTTCTTATTGCATTGTCTGTATTGTTAAGCAATTCTTGCTCTGGTGTTCCTGCCTTGAGCTTCAGTTCAGCAGATCCTGTTTCCATAGCAGAAATTACCATTCAGTTCTGTTACAGTATTACCCAGAAATAAAAACTACAGAGTAGTTATAAAGGCCACAAAATTAGAAAAAATAATGCACTGCATGCACATACATTTCATTTACTACTTACTTTAGGTCCTGGAGGACCCCGTCTACCTTCAGATCCCTAAGGAATAAAGAAGATTAAACTGTTGTCAAGCTGTAGAATATGAAAATGCATAGAAATGATAGGATTTTTACAATACATTTCCCCTTACTCTACCCTTTGTCTGCTTTAAATATTTTCCCTCAGCCAATGTCACTTGTACCACTTGTCAATACAATGATTTGTAATGCAGCATAGAAAGCCTGACAGATTCGATGATAACTTTTAATTAACAGACTACTTACTTAAAGGAAAACTAAAGGTGGAAATAAAAACTAGCGGTCTAAACAATACCTTCTACTAAGCTGAAACATCTCAATAACAGCTTGAACTGTGCTGTCATATCCCTGCACGGAGGCAGACTTCAACACAAAGCTCCACCCACTTAATCAAATTGAGAGTCCAGAAGAGCATTAGACGTCATCATTGCACCCCCAATAAGAATGCCTCCTCACCAGCGAAAAAACAAAAGCACATTAGCGTGACAACATGTATGCTCTTTTGCATGAGTGGGTGGTACTTCGCGCTGGCTCCTGTACCATCACAAGTGCTATGAAGTCTGGCTATGTGCAGGCAGGGATATGATAGCACAGTTCAAGCTGTTATTGAGATGTTTCAGCTCAGTAGAAGGTATTGTTTTAGATGGCTAGTTTTTATTTCCACCTTTAGTTCTTCTTTAAAGCTTTTCACTTAGGCTATGTAAAGAAAGTCACTTACCTCAGCCGCTCGCTCCTGCGTCGCTCTCCACGGAGCGTCGGGTGCACTGCCTTCCCTCTCCGGCAGTCACAGCGTGTGTGCACAGGGAAGACAGGCGCGCACGTCGCGGGTGCGTGCTTATGACGCGGATTGTCGCAGTCAGCTGACAGGCTCCTTTCCCTATAAAAGGAGCCTGTCAGTTCACAACAGTGCCCGAGTATAGAGCTTGCTAGGAGCTCAGGGGCTTCTCTGTTCCCTTGTTTGTACCCTGCCAGTACCTTGTCAGTAATTACTACTCTCAACAATCTTTCTGTAGTTCAGTATCTTTATTACAGTTATCTGTGCCTAACTCCCTGCTACAGTTATCTGTGCCTAACTCCCTGCTACAGTGTGTCTGTGCCAAGTACCCTGCTTTCGTTTGTATATGCTTAATACTTGTCTGGATCTCCAGTGATTACTCCTGTCAAATATACTCCAGTTACTTGTCCAGTCTGAGGGGTCGTGACCTGGGTAGACCTGCAGCGAAACCCTAACCTGCTTGCGGGGGCTCTAGGTGAAAACCAGATCTATCTTAGACCCCACGCCCTCAGTTCTGGTACCCGTAGCTGCAACCTCCTTCTCCTCTAAATACCAGTCCAGTCTGACGGGCTATAATCTAGTCTATGTAGTTCTAGCAAGCTACCTACTGTGGTATGAATTATTTATTGAAAATGTATTAACTCTTCTTTATGGTACTTACTGTTTTTCCTGGTCCTCCTGCTGGTCCTGCTGGACCATCTCCTCCAGGTTCACCCTTTTAATAATAAAAAAACAAAACATAATAACATTAGCTTTGAATTAATACAAAGTACAACAATGTTTACATTTGAGGCTTTCTGCAATGAAATATTATCCAGAGGCCTGGGTAGGGAAATCACTTCTTTAGATATATACAATGAACTAAACTGTCCTGGAAAACAAGACAATGACCTGCCAAAGGGTAAGAACTTATAAAAAGCCAAATGCCTCTTGCTTCCTTACAATTGGGAAGCTAATATTGCCAAGATCCTTCACACTGTGTTGGTAAAATAAAACATGTAATTGTGTTGTTGGCGTCTATGAAGAAGTGATTGGCCATAGATACATTACCACTGCTCCAGCTTCTCCTTTCGCTCCTTTTGGTCCTCTTTGAGTTGAATCTGCCCCTGAATCTCCCTAAAAGCAGGAGAAAAAAAATGCCTTTTTTCAATCTTCTCTACTAATTCTTTATTTTCCCCCTTGTTTAACTTAATACCTTCTTTTGCGTGTTACTACATTTAATGCTATCTGGTAATATAATCACTAGGAAATGTCAATACAAATGAATTGGACCCAATAGGTGTGGCAAAGACAAAGATTAGGAGTATTATCCTCTTAAAAAAAGACTTTCTCAGAAAATCTTATCTGAATCTTCTACCTAATCTGTGATCTCCTTTCTAAAGCGCGGTTACTTCTTTATAGACCAGCAATATAATCTGGAGCTAAACTGATGCTTTAGGTTTATTTTTAAAACAATAGGATGGTTTACTCTGAATAAAATATAATTTACTAGATATAAATGGACATTCAGACCATGGTTAACAAACTGACTTGGAATTTCCTAGTAATCTTGCCATGTTAGATTGACTTTGTCTTCAGTCTAATTTGGATGTTGCTTCTGTTCTTAAGTTTGTATTGTCTGAAGTCACTTCCCACACCAGCCATAAATATATACAAGCTACCGACATATTAAATATTGATCTCACAAGAAAGGCTTTCCAACCAGACAACGACCTCTAATGTTTTGTTTTTTGTTTCCACTTTTTTTTTAATGAAAACACAGTAAAATGAATATATCCTTTAAAAAATACCAATGGTTATTCTATCTTTCATTTTAAGCTCCCTGTTTGGTAAAATGGAATTAAGATGGCAAAGCAGAATTACATATGGCATTTTACAATCTGATCTATTAATGGGACCATCTGTCTGGCTAAAATACTGTTTACCCTTTCCCTTAATTCTTACCATAAAGGAGACTTTGGATGGACAATATGGTGACATTTCTTTTTTTCCCACGTTTTTTATAACTTTCCCCAGCCAGTTACACACATTTATATTAACACCTCTTTTAACTATTTCAAACTGTACACAGAAACTGCCTTCAGAAATCTATTCTAGAACAATACATGCAAAGTGTAGAAGTCCTCTGACTATTTAAACTATATTTAGTGTTTATGATACAAGCCAAACATTCCCAAGAGAGATACATACAGGGTCTCCTCGCTGTCCAGAGTCTCCCCTTTCTCCTCTATGTCCTTTTTGACCTTTCTCTCCCTATTAGCAAAACAAAAAACAAAGTTCATTAATGACAATGAATGTGACTGGTTTAGAATTCCTATCATTTATAATAGTAATAAACAAAATATGTACTGATGTGAGGAATAATCACTGAATATAATAGGAGGGAAAGTGAAAAAAACTGTTGCACATCATAGTGCTGGTGGATACGGCAGAAATGGGTTAAAATTAGAGAATGTTGTCATTGTTGTATGAACATTAATAAAGACTAATGACAGGGCTGCTACAACACTGTACTTTACCTCGGGTATATATTAACATAACATATAGAACCCCTAATACACTGGGAACACTAGCCAATAGTGTGAAAAGCTATGTGATTTTCTGAGGATAATATTGATATATGTTGGTGATGAAATTGAAACATTTCAAATTTATTACCCGAGCTCCTTGGCTTCCTCTATCTCCAGGTAGTCCAGGGTATCCTCTTTTTCCCTATAATTGGTACATATATGATTCATGTTAATATGAATATTCTGTCAGTGCAATTGCTTAGTATAAATCTAGGATAATTCAAAATGATAATAACATACATCTTCCCCATCAATGCCATCTAGACCAATCTCTCCTATTTCACCCTGTGAGGAGAAGAAGAAAATAAAATGAGTATTTTATTGAAATGATATTTTATATAAAGGAGATCAGTGAATAAAATCTGAAGTCCTGCAAATGACAGCACATTGAAAAGCTAAATGGCTGATCTATCTAAAGTCTCCAGATAAGGAACACTGGATATGATACGGCTAAAACAGAATTTTCTATGTCAACACAATACTAATATTACATTATTGTTTAAAAAGTTGCTAACCAGGCTGGTATATTATGTGGCTACATATATCCTTAAAATAAAAGCATTATTGCCACAAATGATGGGTCTTTTTATCAATAAGCTTCTCCCTTGTCCTGCAGTTGACCAACTGGCTTTGTTGTTTATATTCATTACGTAAATAAATCATAGACTACATCTGAGCACCAAATTAAAAAATGAAGCTCTTAAATAATCTGGCAACAATCAAGAATCATTTTGAAAATTCTATAAAATAAAATGTAACTTCAGCTCTTCTGTTTTACAGATGACTTTTTATGCTAGATCGTGAGCTAAAATTTGTGTTTTTTTCTATCCATAATTGTATTGCTTCATGACTATGCTCACTGTCATGTGATCTACTGTAATAAATCTATTGGTCATTTATGTTTCTTTAATTAAAAATAATACTAATACTAAACTGTGTTTTAACAGAATATGAATAACATGTTAAAGCATTAATTACCAGGTGTTAGCCACACCATAAAAACAGAGGAACAATAGCCAGATTAAACCAAATTGCATTTTACTCCTGGAATGTTATTTTCTTTGAATAAAGCAGGCCTAGTAACAAATAATTATGACAAACTTGGTGGATTTTAAAGACCTTCAGCCTAGTACTTCAGTTCATCTATGGAAGGTAGGTGGGGTCTAAGAACTGAATATTATTTTAGGTCCCCAATCCTTACTTTTCTCTGAGAGATGACCCCAGAATTATGAATAGGTTAGTTACTGATGTCTTTGCATTTTATACAAGAACAGCTGACTTTTTTATGTTTGACAGTTGGTGAATAAGCTTTTTATTTGGACATTTGCATTTACTCTGCTACTGGTTACTTGACTTTATAACTAGACACTTAGAAAAGCAGAACAATAGATTTCCGGCACTCCCGTGGGTAAAAACAACAAACTTTTATTT
>WMED01028391.1:0-10459 GCA_019650415.1 Pipa parva | reverse complement strand
TCCTAGGTGCCCCCCCACCTGCACCTTTGTTATTCTGTCAGGCCTATTAGATAATATTAACACAATAATAGACAGGTCAAAGTCGCAGGGGGTCACTGGCTTAAGTCTGAATTGTTGCATAAAGGTGTGAATTCGCCAGCTAAAGGCAGCTGCAATGGACTGTTACTGTCACTGTCACGTCTTTATAATGAGAATATTGTCGCAGTCGCAACTTTACTCTGGAAATATTGTAGAGGTCATGACTTTAAACATTGTCACGGTTTTGATTTTGCAATGGAAAATTTGTCGCAGTTGTCAATTTGCTATGGGAATCCGCTGTTTGCGAATTTGACAGTCTATACCGTATATATTAGGACAGAGTCATTGTGTTAGTCCACAGATGAAAAGTAAAATATACTGTATATAGTCCTAGCAATCCATGTTAAGAAAACTCTCTTGCATTAACATGAAAAACCCTTTATCTGGGGGAAGTTTTTTCTGTTTCAACATGACAATTCCTTTGTGTGCAAAGCAACATCTGTGAAATAATATAGAAGTAGATTGACCTATAAAGAGACCTGACCCTTGAACTATTGAATGGCTTTGACATGAGTTTGAATGCTAGATTCAAGTCAGTTATTGTCACCTAGCTAGTGAGATATACTTACAGTACATACTATAAATAAGGCACATATAGTGAAAAACTTTCCATTAAGAATAGAGGCTGTTGTAGCAGCAAAAGGCATCTAGTACGTGTGATTTTTGAATGAGAAATGATGGAAGCAAATACAGATGTGATGTTTACTTTATGTCAATTAAATGCATGTAGCAATACATCTACTTTCATGTAAACTACAGCCCCCCCCCCCCAACAACAGTGAATCTTTTTCTTACAAAGATTTGTAAAATTATTCAACTTTCCATATTTCTTATTATTATTTATGAAACAAAGACCATAGTTTTCCATTTAAAAAAAAATGGGAGTGCTCAGCAAAATGAATGATGTCATTTGAAAATAATCAAATTATTTTGAAAGAGTTCACTTGACTTCAAGCAAAAAGAAATGAACCAAAAGAAATAAATATCACTTAGTCCAATCTTCTTTTAACCTCCTCCACTTAGGTCTCTGCTCTCCAGGCTGGAGTAATGCAATCTCTAATAACAAGTCAGCTGTACATAATGAAATGGCAGAGATGCAGACTATAGTGTAATATATTATCACAATGTATTATATTTAAAAGATAAAGCTTGTACTTGCACTCAAAGACGTTCCTAAAAAGTTGTACTTATACTCTATATTATTATTGATAATCTCATCAAGCAAATGCTATTGTAATAACAAATAACAGGCCCCACAGCCTAATGCATTTGTCTAATATCTTCCTCAGGGGTACAAGTGCTTCTACAAACTGAGAAGAAAATATATCATTCAATTATATGGAAATTAAAGGTTTCCTTAGCCTGTGTTATAGTGCCTCTGATTTTGATCCCAATTAGAAGTGTTTATGAGAAGGCAAACCAAGGTTGCTATGGTCATGTTGCTAGAGTACACTCAGTTTCATGGCTAACATTTGCCACCATTTATAACTCTGGTGTTAGTTGGCAAAGGGCAAACACAGAAATGTTATGATATGTGCCCCCCTCCATCAGCTGTAGGTTTACACTGTTTTAAAAAGGACTCAGGCCCATGAACATTATCATGGTTTATGGTGCAACACCAAATCATGGTTTATTTAACAAAGGCTGTTTAATGCTAATTAACAGAAAACGACTTCTAAGTAATCTACAGTTATTAAATATCGATATTCACCCTCCTATAAATTCTTCTTATATTAGAGAAACTAAGATTTATGCCCCTATGTACAGTTTGAGTATTTGGCTTGAATGTGTGGAATTTAATTAGCCAAATGAAAAAGGTGGAATTAGGGAGCTTACAAGGGTTCTAAAGACTTAGAAAATGTGGCGACCAAGTGCCAAACTGAGCTAGGAATTGCCCTGCTATTCAAATTCATGTAAAATCAATTATTAAAGTTTAACAATGATAATTTTAGCTACCAAAAATGATTACACTGTCTTTTCCTTATAATATAATATATGTCAGTACTTATGAATTACTACAGGGTATGTGGCTCCTATTAATAAGGCCAGAGTCTCACAAAGGTGCTCCAAACCATCCAAAATAGACATGCAAAAAATAGATAGAGAGAGAGCTCTAGATCGATGCAAACTTATTTAATACTGCCTGACATGTTTCAAGTAATTATTAAATGCATAGAATACATGTTGTACATGTAAGGGTTGTGCTGTAGTCTGCTTGGAGTAGGAGGCTGTGATATGGGTCCACAGGGACTTTGCGCAAGCTATGCCCAGTGCGCAAAGTCTAAGGTAGACCCTGGTCTTCACCATTGACCCCCGCAAGGGTATGTGGGCTTCACCGCAGGGAATACCCAGGTCATGACCCCCAGGCTAGCTGTCCACTGGTTGACGGGGATAGAGAAGAAAGAGTAGTCAGACGAAATCCAAAGGTCAGGGCAGGCAGCAAGAGGCGAAGTCAAAATAGTGGCCATAGGTCAGGACAGGCAGCAAACAGACGAAATCCAGGGATAAGCCACAGTCAGAAACTGGAACAAACTAACAAGTAACAGATGCCAAAGAATGAACAGGTAGGTTCTATATTTGGGCACTGATAGAACTGACTGATTGCCTTATAAAGGCATTTTGGCAAGAAATTTGCGTGACCGCGATGGAAGAGCGACGGCGTTTTTTCACAACCACAATGGTAGTGCAACAGTGACTTTTTGCGACTATGACAGAACCACATGCAAATGCCAAAAGGTCTAGTAACTACCTCTCCTGATAATACACAAGTTTAAATACACCAAGAACACACCCTCACACCAGTGCCCACCCCTTTGAAGGACTTCCGCCAGGCAACATTTAGGACTTCAGTCCACCCAATGTCTGTTTGTAAGTCCATTTTTGTAAGTCCATCATGATCTGTCCATTAATAAGGACAACAGTGTAAAGAAAAATATCAATTTTCATGTAAATTAGAAAAAGCAAATAGCTTAAATGGGCCTGCATTAAACCCATCCTTAAAAAAGCTATGAGGGACCTGTGTGCCTTGCTAACTACTGTCCTGTCTCTCTCTTGCCGCTGGCTTCTAAACTTCTAGAATGTCTTGCCTGTACCCACCTCACTTATTTTCTGCATGACCACCATCTCCTCGACCCACTTCAGTCTGGTTTTAGGCCAGGGCACTCTACGGAGACTGCTCTTTGTAAACTTGCAAATGATCTTCAGGTTTCCAAATCCAAGGGTCAATTTTCTGTTATAATTTTCCTTGACCTATCTTCTGCATTTGACACTGTCGACCACTCTCTTCTTATTCAAATTCTCGATATGCTTGGGGTCCATGATTGTGCTGTTTTTTGGCTGGCTTCCTATCTTTCTGATTGTTCCTTTTTTGTCTCCCATGCTAATGACGACTCTTCTCCAGTCCCACTTAAGGTGGGGGTGCCCCAAGACTGAGTCCTTGGCCCCTTCCTGTTCTCCCACTTACACTCTTTCCTTGGGTGATATCAATTTATTTGGTCTACACTATCACTTGTATGCTGATGATAACCAAATGTATTTATCTGCTCCTGTGCCAACACCTGAAATACAGACTCAAATTTCTAGCTGTCTTCTTGCCATCTCCTTGTGGATGGCCGAGCCCCAGCTCAAATTAAATCTCGCTAAAATGGAATTGATTATCTTTACACCCAAACCTGGTCCCACTCCTGCCTTTTCCATTCTAGTGGATGGTTTTATTATCAACCCTGTAACCTCTCTTCATTGTTTTGGAGTGACTTTTAACTCTTCTCTTTCCTTCTCTTAACACATCTCTTCCACTGCTAAAACCTGTTGATTCTTTCTTCGCAACATTGCCAAGATCTGCCCCTTTCTCTCTCGCTCCACTGCTAATACCCTCATGCATGCCCTTGTCCTGTCCCGCCTGGACAACTGCAGTGTTCTTCTATCTGGCCTTCCTGTTTCCTACCTCTCCCCGCTCCAGTCTATTCTAAACTCTGCTGCCAATCACTCTCTGCTCCCTGGCTTCCCGTAAGTGAAAGAATAATTTACAGTATTCTCCTTCTGACATTTATGGCCTCTGTTGCCCCACCCTATATTTCCTCACTTGTATGTCTGTATGTTCCTCAATGTCAACTATGTTCCTCTCAAAGTAACCAGCTTTGCGTGCCACGTATTAATACTGCCCTTTCTAGTCTTAAAACCTTTTCTCTCTCTGCCCCCCACATCTGGGAATGCTTTACCACTTTGTCTTCGCCAGGAACATTCCCTCTCCACATACAACACCAAATTGAAATCCTATCTTTTTAGCACTAGCAATGATTTTTATCACTGATTTTTATGTATATATTTTATCATTAGTTATTCATGCTTAATATCTGTATTTATTGACCTATTTATTTGTATTTATTGACCTCTGTCTCAACACATTGTACAGCTCTTATTGTCCTTCTATCTGTGTATGTAAGTCTTCCTCCTATTTAAGATTGTAAGCTCTGAGGCAGCAACCTCCAACCTCTTGTGTCAACTGCAACCTAGCGCTTAAAGTAATTTATCTTTGTGGTATTTTACTTGAAATTTTTAATGCACTCTTCCCATGTCTCTGTTATATTTGCAGTGCTGAATTGTACAGCATTGTGTAAATTTGTGGTGCTTTATAAATAAAATTATACATACATACAACATACAAACAAATAAATGTAGCACTGATCTGATGGTGCTTATGATTGAAAGAATTACTGCAAAGATAAAGGAACCTGACAAGGGAATCAATGAATTAAGAGAGAAGGTAGCGACAGCTTTACCACCTGATATATCCCAGGAACGACTCACCGATAACAAGGCACAACTTGATAAGTTGAAAGTAGCAATAATTGAAGTGAAGCACACTAAATTTACTGGGGACTCTGAAGATTATCAGCTCAAGCACATTTATACATGGAAGGAGGAGTGGGGGAGCCTATACCGGGAAGTCGCTATGATGTAATCACTTCAAGCTCCGCTGATGATGCCACCATGCTATACCTGCACTTCAGCATGCCAGAGGACCCAGTGCTGGCATGCAAAGCAGCATGCAATGCCCATCCAGGACTGTACCTACTCACAGTACCCAGGAGAGGGAAGGCAGCGTGATCAGAGGGACCCATCCATGACTCTGGACAGAGAAGTACACAGCAGCCCACTCTATCCAGATACCAGAAGTAAGGAAGATACATAAATGAGCCTTACCAAGGAGAAAACTACATAGATAGTGCAGGACAGTGCCAAACTTACCCTTCACACAATTATACTGCAGAATTTTCTACTTTCTCTTCATCTGCTGTTTTTTTAGACCATCAGAAATACCCAAGATCCTCCAAGAACCCCAGACAACCTATCCAAAGGGACATGTATCCCAAAAGAACCAAGAAAGTGGTGAGGTCATTAATAACCTTGTTTTGAATATCTCCTCACATGTATTAATGCAAACAGAAATATCTGTATTGAATGAAGGTCTTTTATGCGTTCCAACATATGATTATAGTCATACTGATTGGGACATAGCATTTCAGAAATTTCTAAGAAATATCACATTGAAAAAGCATTTCTTTAGAGAACTGCGCACTGTTATTACTGACTGAAATTTAAAAATGTAAATGTGACTACATTCCTGTTGTCCACAATACTTCTCTTACAGTTTTTGAGAGAATGATCAATAAGGAGGTAGGTTCACTGTGGCAAGGAAATTAATCAAAGTCTAAACGTAACATCTCCTTAGCAGAAAGGGTTAGGGCTATAACTGCACTGAAGAGAAATAATCATCTTGTATTTTGTAAAGTGGATAAAGGCGGTGGGGTGGTAGTAATGAATAAAGACCAATATATGAGGGAAGCCTATAAACAATTAAATGTATCTAACCATTATTTACTAATCGACAGTGTCCTGGTGTTTCAAATGAAAAAAAAAAAAGATATTGAAATTTTGGTGACTCAGGCAGTTCATATCAACACTATTACTGCAGCTGTAGGGAAACTCCTCCAAGTAGAACATCTGCGTACACCTGTTTTATATTTTCTTCCTAAAATACATAAAGATTTGCATAATCCACCTGATAGGCCAGTTGTTTCAGATGTAGCTTCAATATTAGAACCTTTGTCCAAATGTGTGGATCAATTGTTAAGATTATCCCTAAAACTGCCTTAAAGATACCAATGATTTCCTTACCCGCTTGAAAGAGATCCAGGTTATACCTGCATATACTGCATATACTGCGCTATATGTAGCACTGACATCCAACGTCTATACATGTCTACACATAAAATGTGAGAATTAGTTGTGTAGAAGAGGAACTTTAAAACACAGGTTTATCACATCATATGGTCTATTATTTAATGGACTGCCTTGGCATTGTACTAAATTACAATTATTTTCATTTTGTTAAAAACAATTTTATTTGCAAAAACAAGGATTGTACCTCCATGGGTACCCCTGTTGCACCATTGTTTGCTAACATCTCTGTCTACCATCTAGAAAAAAAGCAGTTCCATTGTAAACCTTATAAAAAATCTATTTTAACATAACTTTCGTTATGTAGATGATGTATTCATCTTGTGGGAAAGTTGAAAAGTGGAATTTATAAAGATAATTGAAACTGGAAATACGGCACAACCAACAATAAAATTTACTTTTGAATTTGATTTAACCATTAATTACTTAGATGTAAAAGTTACATTACGGGACAACAGTATACAAACAGAAAACCCTGAGTAATTCAAGCTATACCAAAATATACCAGGCCCTAAATGTTGCCTGGAGGCAGTCCTCCAAAGGGGTGGGCACCAGTGTGAGGGTGTGTTCTTTGTGTATTTAAACCTGTGTATAACATGTATTCTATGTATTTGATAAAGGGCTGCATTGCCTGAAACATGTTGTGCAGTATTAAATAAGTATTAAATAAGTTTTTGCATCTATCCATAGCTCTCGCTATCTATCTTTTGAAGTATGAATTACTATAGAAAGAAGTATTTAAAGTGGTATTGTCTCCTTTTAACCAGATACATGTAAACATGATGTCAACATGCCCGTTCATGACAAGTTCTCTACATTAAGCCATCACTACTTTTGACACAAATACGTTCCATCACCACAACAATACACTGTTTATTAAATATGCAGATCTGACATTGCTACAATATGGAGAAATTGTATCATAAAGTGGGGAAGTCATTCCTAGATAAATATGCATTAGTTAAAATGCAATATGATATACTGTATATACTGTATGTATATATTAATAATACAGATTTTAAATATAGATTGTAATCTGTGTTAGAACTATTACATTTTACACCAGTTGTCCCGGGCACTTTGAACCATCATTGTATAATTTCTTGCATATGGTTGGATTTTGCATTTAGCTGAATCAGATGAAAGGCCACTGAACATTGTAACCAGCACCAGGTGGTGGTAAACTGTGAAATGAAAGTGTAAAGCCTTAGTAAAATTATTTCTAAATGTATGTAACTATCTCAGTTACAAAAATGGATAACAGTATGTATTTTATGTATATTCATTCAGAGGCAATAGTGCTCCTTTAAAAGCATACATACAATCTCTACCATTTTACATCCATATGAGGGGTCATAAGCTGCTCAGTGCCACTAATCTGTTAATATGGAAAGCTGCTTTTGCACTTTAAAGACGAGATTACAAAGTATTAAACTGTACAGATCATAGAAACCGTGTAAACACTGGAGTTTAAAGATCCATAAGCATCCGATTAAGCCTATTATTATTACGAAGCAGTTTACAAATATTTCTTGTAGGGTAATGAGCAACAAAATTCAGTTTTTCTTAAAAACCAAGAAAAGTTTTATAAAAAAACTAAATAAGAGAAGCAAGGGATAAATCTACAGAACATTTTAATAGTTAACATAAACATGAAAATATATATGTATCACAAATGAGAAATAGGTATTACACCTAATTGCTGGCTAATGGGCATTAATATAATATTTTTAATCAAACTACATGTGGTTTTGAGCATATATGATGCAAGCGAGCAATAGGTTCCTGGACAATGAACAAATCACTAGGCTGAAGGGAAATGTATAATGGAACAGGCTAGATGAGCAAATACAATTCGAATACTTAACAATGTGTAATGTCACTGATTTTCTACTGAGCTTCATGTAAATATACGGTAGCTGTTTAACAATGTCTGATGCAACAAGCCTCAGTGAGTTCAGTGTGGCTACAGCACAATGTATAATGCAGTGAACTGTGAACCGCTTTTTGAATCATTTTTAGTAACATAGTAACATAGTACATAGTTTTACAAACATGAGAGAAATGTGTGTAATAAACATGTGTAATTGGGAAACTGCTAGCCACTAAACATATTGATTGTGGCTACTGAGCAATATGTAATGTAGTTTACTAGCTCTTGCAAAAAAAGATAATATAAGGGTTGCACACACAATAAGCTGGTATTTAACCAACATTTTTAGTGATCCATATTAAGCAGTATGTGACAACAACAATTCGGAGACAGTAGGGTGGCAGATACATTTGCATCTCATTTTGAGCCATAGCCATGCTCATATGGGGGCTTGCACCACATTATTTGGTTTGAAGTGAGTGTGCATTCCTTCCTCTTGTTCATACATTTTCTAGCTCTTGGTCAGAGTCGGACTGGCAAGAGTGGTCCCACTGGAGGTCTTCCCTCACCGGATGATGTCATGTGATGCTGCTTGCAAGGCCAGCGAGAAAGGAGAAGGTCTGTACAGCTGGGAGGGCCCACTCAGGGCCTGGGGCTTGACTACAACTGGATCCTCCAGTCCTACTGTGGGTCATTATGACACTGCTCTTCCTTAATTAGCAAATTAACTAGACAATGTGTAATATAGCTGGCTAAGTGATGACCCCAAAGAAAATTAACTTTCACTAATAAGCCGTATTTATTTTAGGCTTGCAAGCGAATGATAGCTGAATTGTGTTTGGAAGCCCCAATATGGCTCAATCCCAAGACAATGAAGATAAAGTTAGTGTGTGCTCACACCTTTAGATGCAATCTACCTTGGAGAAGTGGAAATATGTCCCAATCATCAAGTAGAAAATGCATTAAGGAAAATGTTCCCTGGCTCTGCCATTGGATCAGATAAAAATCAATTTTAATGAATCAGTTTGAAAGAACATACATAGCATAGGAATAACTGACAAGCCAGTATGCATCCACAGTGTAAAAACAATGTATTAAATAAGTTACTTGCCTGTAACCATCCCTGTCTGCCACTTGTCTTACTCAGGAACAATTGTGACTTTACATAAAACATGAACACTGAAACAATATAGCAGTGAAGTGCAGAAACGTGAAACTTGAAATGAAGGGAAACATACACGAGGAACCGCGGATGCCACTACAGGAACTGGAACACCCAGGAACCGTTATACCAGTCTAGAGACACTGAGGCCTACTGGACACAGGAACAACAGGAACATGTGCAGGAAAAGTACAAAACAGAAGTGTAGTGGATTCTCCTCACCATAGTGGGGTTGGCATGGGATAACACTGAGGCGTGGAATCTAAGGAGGGCCAGGACTTCACCTTTAAATTCCCACAAGGAAGTACTGGGCTTTGCAGTAGGCACCTCCCAGGTCTCGGCTCTCGGGTTAACTCCCCACTGGTGGCAGCTGGCTGAAACATTGGAAGCACAGGTGGATACAGGAACTACGGAACTACCACTCACTGGATTACATGGAGCGAAGGTAACAGCTGGCAGAAACACTGAAGGATAACCAGAACTGCAGAACTACAACTCCCTAGGTTGAATGGAGTGTAGTGTGCCTTTAAGAACAGAGAAGCCAGACCAAACACTGAAACAAAGCTGGCCAGAAGATATCCCACAAGACTGAGCTGAAGAGCTGACACTCGAGGGTCCACAGAGAAATTGAAGCTGGAATGCTGACCTGAAGATGTTCCAGTAGACTGGGCTGAAGAGCTGACACTCAAGGGTCCACAGAGAAGCTGAAGTTGAAAGAGGAACTTCTGAGAAGGCACAAAGCAACATAACAGTGAAACAGCAGCATGAAGTGAAAGGATTTGACATTTACTGTGTAACAGCGCTCAGCCTCTTTTGAATTTGCCACTGTTGATGTCATGTGTGATGTCAGCGGCTCTAAATTGGTTAGCAACCTGGAAGTGATGAAAGAGCTATATCTCTACAGTTCCTGCCGGCATTCAACTAGCAGAAGTGATGAATGGTGCACGCATGTATATTTTGTAGTGAGATGGATCATTAAATGCTATGCATTATATGTGTTAACTCTTGAAGGGAAAGGGGATTCACACTGCTACTATTCCTCCTTTGTGTATAGAAGAAGATCACAAGGCGCTAGCAGAGGCGGCTCTGGCATTTGCCTACTCTGC
>WMED01028390.1:0-10459 GCA_019650415.1 Pipa parva | reverse complement strand
CCCCCCCCACCCCCCTGATTTTTGCCCTCAGCTCCTGACTGCTCTTCCAGCCCCAGATTGCTCCGCAGAGCCTCTAATTCCTTCACAGGTTCCCAGAGTGTCATTTTGTGTCATTTTTGTTGGTGGTGTGCCCTAGGATTTTGTAAATGTAAAAAATGTGCCATGGCTCAAAAAAGGTTGAAAATCACTGGTCTATGTTACCAAAATGCTATATGGATGTGTCAGAGAGTGAGTAAGTCAAATCAAAGTGTTTCTGTGTCAAAGGTGGGAAAGTGTTACCTCTCCCAAGGAAAAGGGGTTGAATACTGGATTGAAAATGGTCTAAGGTCCTCATAGCACTATTTCAGATGGTTTTTACACTGTTTTATGAAGTCTTTAAGGGGGTTATTCACTAAGGTGCGAATTTGACTGTCAAATTTGCAAAAACAGCTGATTCCCATAGCAAATCCGTGACAATTTCCCGAATGTAAAATCGCGGCAATTTTTTTAAATGTTAAAATTGCGACAATTTTCCCATAATAAAGTCATGACTTTGACAATATTCTCATTATAAAGATGCGACTGCGACAGTAGCAGCCTATTGCGACTGTCTTTATCTAGCGAATTTGCACCTATATGCAACAATTTGGACTTTAGTGAATAACCCCCTAAATGTTTTAAGTCTTGACCTCTGAAAAGGGCTTTATGAACTTCAACTAATTTGTTTTGCCTTATTCCCAAAATCAAATTTCAGGGTATGATTTAAAAAAAAAAAACCTAGTTTATGTACTTACCACTTTACACGAATTTGTTTCAGAATCGCACAATGACACAGCACAGTGAAGATGAACCTCATCATAGTCCCCAATAAACTTAAATACAGTAACATGGAAACGGCAGGTGAGGGAGATTCCATTTTCTTCAATCCCTATGGTGTTGTCCTTGATATTTGGGCACCTTATAAACATTGAGCAATGACAAAATTCCTTTAGTATGAAAATGAAGCAAAACACACAAATAAGCTAATAAAAGAATGCACTTGTTTAAAGATACTGTATGTATGTATGTATACATATACAGTATATAGTTCATTCAAACATTTACCTAAACCTTGCTTCTGAATGGTTCATCACTACTTTATACAAAACGAAAACTGAATATGAATCCTCTTTGCTTTTGAACTTTTCAAACTAACTGGTACAGTGATGCCCAACCTTTTTTAGCTTTGGGCCATATAAATTTGCTACACGCATGTCACGGGCTTCTTCAAAGTCGCAACAAATTTTAAAGTCACAACTGCAACAATTTTCCCATAGTAAAGTCGTGACTGTGACAATATTCTCATTATAAAGACGCGACTGCGACGGTAGCAGCCTATTGCGACTGTCTTTAGCTGGCGAATCCACACTTATACGCAACAATTTGGACTTCGGAATCTGGACCGCGGGCCGGATGTGGCCCGTGGTCCGTAGGTTGGGCATCTCTGAACTAGTATGTAGCATAACTACAACATGACTGACTGTGAGCAAACAGCTTACACAGTACAGGGAAAAGGGAGATTCCTACAGCCTTAATTAAAAGGCAATTTTCATAGTCAATATGCCAAAGAGGTTTGCTTCTTTATATGGTGTCAGATGCTACCTGATAGGGAGCCTTGATTTTATTGTATCACATAGGATTCCAGACTGTAAAAGGAAGTGCCAAATTCCTCAGTAGCCACCAATAGCAACAAATAAGTCATTTTTTTAGTTAGTTTTGCTGGCGGTGGAAGATAAATTCCAATCAAATTCAATGTCTAAGAAAAAGGCCACAAAACCCTCCGTCATCTCAAGGTGCTCTACTTCCCATGAGTCAGATGATGTCAGTGTTTTTATTCAATAGATTTCAACTATGCTGATGTGTTTTAGCTTCTTTTTATAGCTTCCATTTATTTCTGAATTGTAATCCCCACACACACAGCATCCACTGTAGAGGTTAAATTAAAGAATGAAATACAAAATCCAATGCCAATGTACAACTGGTGCTAAGTATGTACCTTGCAACAATAGAGGGCAGATGGTAATGCACATTTTTATCTTTTATCAAATAAAATTATTTAATCATTTTAATAAAATGGGACATACTTTATGAAAGTTCATTTGCCCTGTTTGTTCTATCTAGTTAGAGTGTTTTCAAAGACAAATGTCAAGGGAAAGAAGAGTAAATGCAATAACTGTGAATCTGACTATCGTGTGTCGTGTCGCAGTCGTGTGTTTCTGCCATCTTTACCACCATCCTCTCCATCATCCATCTCATTGCGTCCTGTGATTTATTTTGTTTCCACTTCATAGAGATTTATGTCCAATTTACGGTACATTTCCGTACGGTTTACATACTTCTTAACATCCTTGCTAAGAGAAGAATGAGCATTATTTACTTGTTACATTTTTGGGTTAAATTGCTTTTTAATATTTTAATAGGTTGTTTATTTTACAATTAATTTATTGTATGTTGTAAATAGTTGGTATCGTAAACAGTTTTTTTAAGTGAATTTATGCTAGAATTCAGAAAATAGGAACAGACTAATTTAAATAATTCAAAAACTGCCAAAAAAGTAAAAAAAAAAAAAAAAATTAAGACCAAACGCAAACTGTCTTGCCATACAGCTATCTACAACATACTAAAAATGCATTTTATGGTGATGAATCTGTTAAGGCGCATTTCTTAATTCCGCTCTGCTTTATTAACACATTTTATCACTATATAAGTTACTTAAAATATAGGGGTTTTATGTAACTAACCACTTGTCATTTAACCCATTTATTTATGTCCAAAGCTGCCAAAAGTGGGGTATAGGGGTCACTGCCATTGGAAAGAGCAAACTGTGTGCTGGAAGGGGCCTCAGTAATATGGAGTTACTGTAGCAGATCCAAAATAGTGTTGTTACCATGTGATCCCTTCCTCTCATAAGCACCACAAGCAGAGACTGAGCACAGTGCCCATGGGCATTGGAGGGGGGGGAGGGCAAGGAAAAGCACTGTGGTACAGAGAGCCTGGAGGGGCACATCTGGAATAGTCTTAGCCTCCCAATGCACCCCTTTGGCCTGCCCTATCTGTCTAATGGCTGTCACCCTCCCCAATATGGCGGTAACCACCATCCTGCTGCATCAGAAAGTCAAGTGGCAATGACGTAATGATGTCACGGCACTGCCTCTCCTTTAAACTTTTCCTGCAGATGCCCATGACAGTGTCTTTTCTGTCTTCAACTTGTAATCTGCACCTGATGTTAGTTTGTAACACTCAATAATAACATAAGGTGAAGGGGCAATTCTAAACAAAGAAGTAGAAGAGCCGTGCTTAGTTTCTTAAGCTTTAGAAGATCTAAGAACTTTTGGAGACTTTATAGAGTATAATAGTAGGTTTTGGGGAAATGCTGCAGTAATAGGTATCAGCTGGAGGGGTAATCTGTACTGTATCTGGCATTAATTGGAGAATACTGCTGCACCTAATCAGAGGGTATCGCTGAACTGTATTGGGCACTCACTGGAGGACACTGTTGAATTTTATTAGTGGGCACTGCTGCATTAAATTGGTCAGTAATTGGTGGGACACTGCAGCACTGTATTTGCTATTTAGCTGGGGTAACAGATGACCGTATTGAGCAGTAATTTGGGGGTCATTGTAGCACTGTGTTTCCATTGACATGTTTGTAGTATATTGCTTATTATTTTAATAATTCTTTCTGAAGTTGATGCATATCATCTTTGCAAATGTCGATCTGGATGAGTTGGTCCTCGTCACCCACAATACCTTCTAAATACAATCTAGACAAAGTCTGTTTTTGCACAGGAAACATCAAAAGCCTGACATAAAATACATACTGTATGTAATCAGGAAGAATCCCTACCACTGGACCCGTGTTAGAGTTAGAAAAAAAAAAGATATATGCACCAAATACAGAGAGATGAATTTTAAAAATGAAGATTATTATCCTTTTAATTCAGGAACAAAAGGTTTCCATAAGAAGCTGAATTGTAATTGTCCAAATAATATGTTATGAAATCATACTTCCATTTGTAACATTTGGATTTAATAACCTTCAGAGTGGACAGTTTAGTGAGTAATTTTGTACCTATTCAGCCAATTGTTATTATGTAGCGTTAGGTAACTCCCATGTTTAGGAAATGGTAAACATACCCCAGATTAGATATTACCATAGGTACATCCCCTGGGTTTGGTATCAGGTAACACGTGAAAATAAATTAACTTACCATTTTTGCAGTTGTACGATTGTGAAAAATTTGTTCTCATAATTCTACTTTATAAGCCACACAAAACACATTATAGTGAAATCCAACTTTGTAACATTTGCATGTATTTTTACACATATTACCTTTCCAGTTATTATATAGAGACCTAGGGCTGTCAGTCAGAAGGAGAAGAAATCTGTTTATTAAAATCGATTTCAATCTTCTTCGAGTTTTATCAATGTAAAAAAACAAATGGGTGCCGGATTGAAAAATATTGATTCTCTTTCGATAGATTTTACTGATCGAAACTTTTCGATGGAAAGGTAGCCATAGTTTACATTAGCAGTAATGGCTACCTTTCCATCGAAAAACTTGATCGAAAAGTATCAATCGATATTTTACAATCAGGCACCCATATATTTTTTTACATTGATAAAACTCAAGAAGGTTGAAATCAAATTTCTTGAGCTTTATAAATTTCGTCCATTTATAAAGTGTCATAATGAAATGCAAAGATTTTAGCAAGTGGCTATTGTGCAGTAAAATTGAGTTTCTAGGTACTGGCCAATGCAATCCATGAGATGTTGAGCACTGAGCATAGTAATGGAGCAGTTAATCTATGGTTATTCCCTTGCCTATTTCAATTTAATCGACAAGGAAATAACCATAAAGACCCAGATATCTAAGGGGCCTCTCTGCTGATCCTGGTAAGCCATACTATTTTTGGTCAAGTTCATTCTAGGAAACAGGGCCACTAAGAAGGGGTACAGGAGCAAATATCAGATTTCAAGCCTGGGTGGGCATGGACAATGTTGGGCTGGCCCACTGGGACAAATTCTGTACTAGTGGCCCTGTTCCCCACCAGGACCCTCCACTTGCACTATTTGTATAAGGAGAAGTACTGATTATGTCACTTTATGAGGTCATTGGAAGTAATGTGTGCAGTTCACATCTTCAGAAGGATAACAAATTCCATATTATTTATATAATGACTGCCAGAACTTGCCAGGAGTAATTCAGAGATCTCGATATGCACAGCATACCAAAAGGGAATATCATAGACAATTTTAAACATGATAAGGAATACATTAATATTCAGATAATTACATTTTCTGTTACATAACAAGAGATCTCATTTTTAGAGAACCGTAGACTTAGATCTGATGCAGTGAAGTATTACATTTCTAATACCATAGTTCAGAGAATAAATCTGTAAAATAAAAAGCAGCATTATCAACAAAGTGAAAAGAATTACTATGCAAATGGATGCATTAAGTAATATTTAGTAAAGAAGATTAAGACTGAAATGATTTTCTCAAATCCTGTATAAATTGTTTATCTTGCATGGGGTGAAGCTTTTAATCTGATACTAGTTTTGTGTTTATTTTACTTTTGGTAGCATAGTAGCTCTGGGTTACTGCATAATATTTACTGTATAAATAGCTGCAGATTCTACCAGCCCTTCAGTTGTGGCAGGGAATCCTAACAGAAGAGGATGCCCTTTCATGGCCTACTTTGTAGGCAAATTTGGGGAAAAATCTGGCACTTTCAGGTTAAACTCTTTCTTTTTATTTATCAAATTGAAACACGACAGAGTATGAAATTCCACATCTTAAGCGCTTCATGCCCCCAGGAGCTTAATCATAAACCTAGCCATAGATCTGTCATAGACCTAGCCATAGACCTAGCCGTAGACCTGTCATAGACCTAGCCGTAGATCTGTCAGATCAAGCCATAGACCTATCATTTGCTTTCAGCTAAACAATGCATCATGCACAAGTTAAAAAACATGGGTTTGTTGCAAGAGGGCAAGGTCTTAGAATGGTCTGTCTGCAATCCAGACTTCCATCAAAACTATTGCACATTATGAAGCTCAGCCTAGGATACAGGAGACCCTGGACTGTTCAGCGGCTGAAGTTTTATCTCAAGTAAAACTAGGAAAAATAAAATATCCCATTCACAATTACAACTGGTGATACTAAACATCTGAATGGTGATATATCACATGGTTTGCAACATGCTGTAGTCATCAGTTTTGGAATGAGTGTATATTTTACAAAAAAAAAAATCAATGAAGTTGATATGATAAAGTATTAAATGACATTTAATTCTACTGACATCTGTTTATTTTTATTTTACCAAGGTCAACAAAAATAAAGTTTTCCCTAATAAAACATTTTCCTGCTACTGTGTTTCCCCGAAAATAAACAGGGTCTTCTATTAATTTTTGCTACTAAAGACACGCTAGGTCTTATTTTTGGGAAAACACAAGGTATTGAGGATATGTATCTATATTTTCTGAAATGAGTTTTATTTCCCTCTAAATCAGTATATGTATTGCAATAAATAACCTATGATTTATTGGAATTGAATTTGTTTATAAATAGTGCAAATATTTTACAAACCATTTCAATAAGGCATTCCCGAAAAACTTCAGCTCAAAAGTCTGTCTCCTCATCTGCTTGTCATTCAGTACAGCTGATTGAACATACACAATATGAAGTGCAATCAGATTTTCAACTGCAATTTATTGAACAAACACAATGCAAAGTCCAATCAGATATAAGCTAATGAACCCTGCAAGGTAAACAAAAAGCCAGACCCCCCCAGGTGCCATATGGTAAAATAGAAGAGAGAGGTGATAACAGGAGTAAAAAACTGTATTATTATAAATATAAATCATTTTTAAACTAAACCAGGGGTCGGAAACCTTTTGGGCTGAGAGAGCCATATACATGCAGCTCTGCTCAGCCCTTTTGAATCCAGAGCTGCTGATGTCATATGTGATGTCACATAAGTGGCTCCAGATTGGCTAGCAACCCAGAAGCCAGTGACGTCAGCAGCTCCAGATTGGCTAGCAACCTGGAAGTGCTGAGAGAACTTCAGTGTTTATATACTTGCATCATGAATCTTGAATATAATTAATGGTATAATGTCCTTATCTGGTTAATCTAGCGGGACTACAAGCAGTAGATTGATTTTTATTTTCAATCCGCTCCTGCGCTTTAAGAAAAATTTCAGCGAATTGAACCAGAGGCCAGGCGTACGACGTGGCACACCTCATACTGATGATCCTGTGCTGAGGATTGTGGGATGAAAGCTGATCTAGAAGCAGTACACTTAGAGCAAAATTTAGTAAACTCTGAAAAGGCAGCTTTCGCCTTTCCGAGTTTATTCCCGTGAGATCTCGTGGTAAATATCGCAAACATTTTTTCGATCAATGTTTACAGACAGAAACTTTTCAATTGAGTTTTTCAATCTAATTTTTCAAGGGAAAGGTAGTCATACTTTACGGTAAATATCAATGGAGAAAAATCTCGCAATATTTACCGCGAGAAACTGACAAGACTTTGTGGGAATAAACTTCAAAAGGTGAAATCGGTCTTTTCTGAGTTTATTAAATTTCGCCCAAATTATTAGTGTACTGCTGCTAGATCCATCAGATAAGTATGGTTTTTAACTACAGTTCTTCTTTAAGGTACATTACATTGGCTGACTATGTACTGTATTTCAAATATGATAAAGCTAATTTTTCATTTTTCTTGTTGATTACCGCTATGTCCAGTGATTGCTTTAGTACCAAGGAAGCATTGTACCATTTTTACTAATAATTCAACCACTAGATGACACTGTTTAGTATCCGTTTGGGTAATTGTGATTCAAAAGGAGCACTATGAAATCACTTTTTTATATTGGTTATTATAAATATGCAACTCAGTTTTATAAGTCTTCGTTGTTTTATGCAGAATAAGCTCTCATGTCAGATGCAAAGGTATAACTATTTTTCTGATTCTTGATTAACATGTCACATACTGTAAGTAAATTATTTAGAGTTAGGGAAAAAAAGAAAGAGATGTTATCTTCTGTTTCTTATTAACGACTGCGTCGTTTGAGATCATAATGTTTCTGTGATAAAATACATTTAGGCAAATACTAACCCTCCTTCGATGATGAAGTATCGCAGCTTGTCATTGCTATCTCGTGATGGGGTTGCATAACATTTGTTCAGGATCAAAATGAGATGGGTGGAGTCGGCTCCAACAACAAAGACCCCAACAAATAACACATCTCTTGTGGTCAGCACTACCTCCCCCTGACGGTACGGATGCTTATAGGAGGCATTTTTGTAGAGAGCCATTTTGGTGGTGAAGCTGCCTTCTTGAGTTGGAACGGTGAGGTTGATGACACTGAAAATTAAGTTAATTACATTTAGGCACCAGTCAATAATCTTTCTTAGATATAATTTACCTCTCAAATGCCATTATTTCCCACCATTTTATAGAAATGGAATGCAGACGTGTGCACACAAGTTTAAATATTAAAGAGGGGACAAAGACTATGAGATATTAACACATTTAAGAACATTGGTTGTCCACACTGAAGGTCCCTGGGTACCACACATGCATGCTTTTACACTTTGGGAGTGCTGGAGTACTTTCGGAGACATTGGATTTTGTGAGGCTACACCCTCAGCACCCCACCCACTGGATGAATTCGACAGTCACAGGTACCTTTTGGGATTGAGCAGCTTCCTTTGCTATTTCCACACATGCATGGACAAGGCTGGGTTTCTAACAAACTTAGAAAACATCCAGTTAGGGACTTAACACTGTTTGAGGGCTAAGTACAATACTGTGTATTAGTATCTCATTCAAAGGTACAGTGTCCATAAAGGTACAAAAGTACATTGCAGAATATTGAGGTAATATACAAAGGTACAGTGCAGTATATATAAACACAGTTCATACAGATGTATAGTAAAGGGTACAGAGTGGTACAGTAGAGTGTATGTAAATAAACAATCATGGCCAACAAGTGTGAAAACAGTAATCATTGCTATCGGGACCAAACATGTCTGCTTAGTAAAACAGGCTGACTTAATTTAAAGTGCACCTGTCACCTCAAAACTCTAATACAAATTTAGTTTCTACTAATCAAATAAAAGTTTATGTAAATATAAATGTATTAAAAAACGTACCTTTATACAGTATTTCTCTCTGTCATCTTCCCTGTCAGCCTGACTTTTCTTTCCTGGGTCGGGTGATGATTGAAATTATAGTTCCTCCAATCAGATCCCTGCTAGATTGTGATTGATAGATTGGAGGAGCTATAATATCAATCATTATTTAGCTCTGCCCACCCAACACTTGGGAAAGAAAAGTCAGGCTGACAGGGAAGATGACAGAGAGAAATGCTGTATAAAGGAACAATTTTTAAATACATTTATATTTACAAAATCTTTATTTCATTAGTACAACCTAAAGTATTATTAGTTTTAAGGTGACAGGTGCACTTAAAAAAAAAAATCCTCACTCTGACAATCACACAGCGTACATGTTACTACACTGTAAGACAGCGTAACTGCCTAATCAGTATAATCCCCTTCCCCATCACATACTAATACTATCCTGGGCTTCCTAGGGCCACTTTGATAAGCTGCGTTAGTAGAACCAAACTTTAAAATACAGCAGAGGGGGGGAGGTTTTCCACTACACCCAAAGGCAGATAATATTATCAAACTGAAAGGGGACATCCAGCACTGTGTCCCTGCCTTGAAGTCATAATTGATGAAGGGAGGTATAGTTCTCCCAGAAATGTTGTGTGTAGATATGGCACAGTAAAAATGGTTTTCCTTCTGGAATTCTATTTGGGTCATTTGGTTTTTGATGTTTTTGAAGTCGTAATTAATATACTAATGCTGGCTTAGGGATCACCACTGAATCTGTCTCAGCTGCCAAAGATATGCCTACTGGCTGGTGACAGGGAAGGGAGGGCAGATGAAACCCACTATACATACAGCTAGAGGCATGTCTAGTGTTGTTCGCTCACTTAAAAGCAAAGAAATGCCTAAATGAATAAAGATTTCTTTTTCTACTTCATTATTTCCAGTCCTCCCAAGCAGGTCATGCAACCCCCAAACAGGATTAACTATAAAATAACCATTAGCTTTGTTGCTTTTTAATTGAGTTCAGTAGAAGAATTGCCAGCACATGCGAAAAGTACATTCATCTGAGATGGATGTTAAATGAATGGCTGCCACAAATAGTCGTCCTTATTGTTTTTTTCCATATGACATTGATTTAATTGAAGCCTAATTCAGTTGGCCCTAGTCAGTGTGTGTCAGTGTGTGCATAGAAAATCTAGATTGTAAGTAACACAGGGAGAAGGGGTTAAAGTAAATGGATAATCTCCGGAAAGTACGGTGGAAGATGTCTATGGTATATAAACATGTACGATAAATAAAAAGTTTA
>WMED01028389.1:0-10459 GCA_019650415.1 Pipa parva | reverse complement strand
TATATATATATATATATATATATATATATAATTAGTTAGCTATTGTTGGACCAGGCATTATAACTCTAAGTTGCTAGGCACTGTGTAACCAGGCACTTTATAATGCATTCATTGCATGGGTATTGTCACTGTGCTACTGGGAATTTTCCATATACTGTTTCACTATAATGAAATTAAATGTAGACTGGGAATATTTCAGTGGGCATTGCTACAGTGTTACTAGACATTGTAACTATAGGGTACTACTGCATACCATTGTAGCACGTACAGCACTGTGATTCCTTGATAAATGCCCCCCGACCAAGTTTTTTCAATCTGAAGCTCTCACCTCTCCCTTTTACAATTTGCATTTTACACCAAATACAGATCCCTCATGATATGCGTCTTCCTTCTTTACCTGGTTGATAAGTTTATTTAGAGCTAAGTAGCGTCCATGCAGGGCTGCATCGTGAATTAGAGACCAGTCTGAAACAAAGTCTGCAAAGAAAACAAATGTTACATTTATATATTTAAAGGACAACTTAACCATATTAACATCCTATGTTAAAAAATAGAAAATATTGACTATTGTCCAGACTGTAGTGTCTTACTTATATTGCAGATTCTTAACAAACATGCAATACATTTCGGGGGTAACAATCCCCCCTTCCTCAGGTGATAACATCCTCTGTTAGTCTCTGGCTAATGATGCTTTTAGATATATATATATATATATATATATATATATATATATATATATACACCGTATATAAAAAGACAACACTATGTACCTTTTTAAAAAATACAAATGCTATATGCCTTGCAAAATAACCTATGACATTACAGTTGATCAACTGAAGAACCAAAATTTGCAGCTCCCCACAAAAGCCTATGCTGTGTAGACCTGCAAAAACCTTATTTTAGCAAATATATATATATATATATATATATATATATATATATATATATATATTGTGCCATTGTCCTTATTAGTTAGAGATCCCAGTTTTAAAGCTACATTTAAATGTGTATTATATGAATATAACAATTAGCTTATTATCTTTCAAATAATACTGAGCTCAAATACTTAAAGCAAGTTTCTGCCAAACATTTTATTAACAGGTAACATTTTAGGGCCTGTACAGAGCATACAGAGGTTACTCACTAAGGTGCGAATTCGACTGTTGATCTCGCAAACAGCGGATTCCCATTGTAAAGTCACAACAGTTTTTTAAAGTTAAGATTGGGACAATTTTCCCATAATAAAGTCAAGATTGTGACAATATTCTTATTATAAAGATGCGACTGTGACAGTAGCAGGATATTGCGACTGTCTTTATCTGGTGAATTCACACCTATCCTCAGCAATTCGGACTTTAGTGAATAACCTTAAACTCCTGCCAGCTGTGCAAAGATTTCAACATATCCAGTGCACAAAATGGGAAGGAAATGTTTAACTGGTTTCAACACAGAACCTCAGAATATTTTAAACCTTTGTGTCATTGTTTTATAACTGACATTCATAATTAAAAGTTAAAAGTTCGTAAACTTGGAAAGACCGCTCTGGATCTTTCCTAGTTTACCGGGAGGGATCTCACATTGTTCTCGTGATGTTTCTTTTGAGATTTCAGGATCAAGTTTTTGATCCTGATTTTTCAAATTTTCCGATGGAAAGGTAACCATGCTACTAATGTAAATTATGGCTACCTTTCCATCAAAAAAAAAAAAAAATGTAAAAAAATCGAGATCGAAAAACTCGATCTCGAGAAATCTCATAAGAACAATGCGAGATTTCTGCTGGTAAAGTCAAAAAGACCCAGAACGGTCTTTTCAAGTTTAATAAACTTTGCCCATATTGTTTAACATTTACACATGTGGGTGTATAAACAAAGGCAAACATTTCTCAGATCTAGAATTACGTAGCTATCAATCAGAATTTGTCATTCACAATTTGTTTCCCTATAAAAGTGAATGCTGATTGGTTCCTTATTGCTCCTGTTTATGAATTCCCCTTTGTGTGTTTTTCACCTTTGTTTGTCATGTGGTAAGCTTGCCTACATGTCTATGAACACCCTCTTACATGCATTGGGTGAGTAACTATCCAGTTCTTATGCTGTACAGTTAGAGGTGATTTCTGGACACCAATAGATGGGATACACACCTGACTAAACATAAATGGAGCATGGAGTGCTGATCTACAGTAGTTGTCTATGTTATACAGCCCCCATGGGACAACTCTGTTTATAAGTAAAATTAGTAAGAAGTTGATTGGCAAATGTTGTACAACGTAGAACTACTTATCTTTCTCTGCAGCACTACCCAGCTTTCCTGCTTACTGTCCAATCATGTGTCCCAAAGCTAGGGTTTCAGATAATAATGACTGACATTGCTAATAGAAAATCTGAAATGCAAACAGAACTGGGAGCAGTTTGGATTGGCTGGTAACAATGTTAATCACAATTACAGCCGCTGGTTGAATGGCTTCATATAAAAGACTAGACAGCAAAGCAGAAAGCCAGGTAGCACTCTTTTTAAGAACACTGCAGAAAAAAATAATTACATCAAATTGTAAATTAATGTTTTTGTTGTTAAGCTTCACATACAAACACAGTTGTCCAAAGGCTGGAAACCTAACCCCTTTAGGCTGGAAACCTAACCCCTTTAGGCTGGAAACCTAACCCCTTTAGGATGGAAAACTAACGCCTTTGAAGCTGATAAAGACTTATTCAACTAAGCATTGTACCAAATCCATGATTTCAGGACTGAATATGGAATCATGTTCATAAAATGTAATGAAAACAGATCTTAACTTCCATACTGGAATCAATAATTAAAACTTCCATATTGGAATCAGTAATTAAAACTTCCATACTGGAATCAGTAATTAAAACTTCCATACTGGAATCAGTAATTAAAACTTCCATACTGGCATCAGTAATTAAAACTTCCATACTGGCATCAGTAATTAATAACTGATTGTACAAAACAAATCAAAATGGGTAAAATAGTCATCTTATTCCCTTATTAGTATGTCCTTACCATATCTTCTGTAATGCATAACATTACAGTTCTTTGAACATGAAAAAAAGCACACGTATCCATTAATTACATCAGGAAGAAAGCTCAAATTCCTAATCAGAGCTGGAAATTTTAAAGTACTTTGTTTCAAGTAAAAATATAAGCAAATTTTACTGAGTTGATGCCAATGTAAGTAGTTTAAATTTGCCTTTGGAGACAAATCTAACATAGGTGACCACTGTAGCAGACATACAAGTCTTGCCTGTAGTTCTGGGTTAGTTCCAGAGGACATTTGATATATGGATGTGTTTCTCCTGTGTAGTAGTTAGTATCAGTAGTTACAGAATACTAAGCCTACCCCTATGCAGAAAGTTGCAGACAGACACTACATACAGCTAATTAATGATTTAGTTGCAAAGAGAAATAAAATACATATACAGTATATTGGAGATAGACTTATTTTGTAAATTGCAGTTCTGTAATTTTCTTTAATTAAAGTTTCACATTTACAGTATAAACATGTTTCCTCTTCATTATTATAAATATAATATTATTATAATTCCATCATTGTAAAGAAAAAAGAAAAACAGAAAAAAATAAAACAAAAGAAAATGTTAGATATAACATTAAAAAAAAGGAATTTTATACAACATTTATTTATTAACAACTCTAGTCCATCTTTAGCTTTCTAATTCAATTAAGGATTGAATTAAGGACATGCAACCTTAAAATTCCTAGCCTCCCACTTAGATTGTAAGCTCTACGGGATCAGGGACCTTCATTCTACTTGTGTCAATCACAACCTGGCACTTAAAGTGAAGTATCCTTGTGATATTATACTTGTATTGTGTAATGCACTTTTTCCATGTCTGTATTGTATTTGTATTGCGGAATTGTACAGCGTTGTGTAAATTTGTGGCGCTTTATAAATAAAATTATACATACATACATAGGTTGCTAGGTCCTCCATTCTCATATTATTAATTTCTAGTTATAGCTGGAGATTGTGTATATTTATAATAATAATAATATTTCTGTCCCTCAATATATTAAACATTATTTTATCTCTCTATTATTTACCTGAGTGAACCTGGGATCAAAGGTGACAAATATATTTCTAGGTTATGTTGGTTTTTCCTTCATTATTACCATTGTTTTAGACCATCAGCAACATTTATTTCTTTAGGGTTTTAGAGATGTTTCATTGTAAAAAAAAAAAAAATAGAAAGAAATATAATATATTTTATTTCTAAAAAATAGAAAAAAAAATTCTACTTTCTAAATAAAATGGCTGGTGATCCTAAAGACAATATAAGCAGAAGAAGAGCAAAACAAAGTAAACAATTCTAAACCTACACAGAACAACAAACTAAAAATGAACTTCCCCTTTAAGTAGAAAGAAATATTTAATAGTTCCTCTATTTTCTGCATGTTATATATCAGACCGTGCAAGTAAATCATTTGGCATTAAAATATTGCGCGACACACTTTTCTTTTTACGTTAGTCTGCCCACATTCATATAAAAAAAAACAAACAATTGCCTAAATAGTTCTTTATTTAGCAAATGTAAGTAGAAATATACTTACCATTCATTAAAGACTTTGAGGTATATGTTACCGGCGATTCCCCAGTAAAATCTGGACGTTGGCCATTCTGATCCCCTGCATTCATTTTGAAGTAGAGAAAGATAAATTTCTTTTACCCCTCTTGATGTTAAGGTATAAAGTCCACAGAGAGTAAAAATGCTTAGTTACATTGGTGAGGTATTAAGCTGGCTGGAAAGTAATGAAGTCCTGTGGGAAAGATGTTTCTCTGTCACACTAGGATTGTGCAGGGGAGTACCTGTGTAATCTGATCATTTTCAGCATAAATAAAAACAAGCCTTTCTTTTTCTTTCCTTTCCAGTAAGCCTCAAACTTGGGAACTTAGAACAGCAACTGTGCACAAACAAGACACAATGTTTACTTGTAATATCCTCTTCGCAGAATATTTTCAAGACGGTTTAGAAAGAAAGACATCATCTTTTTTTTCTTTTTTAAATAACAAACATATTTCAAAATAAACCAAAAGAGAGAGAAAGAGAAGAAGCAAATAAACCACCAGTTGTTACACAATGCCCGAGGGCCTTGAAAAACCAGTTTTCAGAAGGGATACGCTTTTTTTGTCTACTTGTTGTTTGGTTACGCCAATGACTTGTCTGAACAGTATTTAGTGTTGTGCCGCTCACATATCAAAATCAGATGTTGAATACTTCCCACTCCCACTCTGATGTTAAGATATGCCCATCAATCCAAAAGATTAAATAAAATATAAAGTGAATTATTGTATCACCCAGTTATCGTGCATTTCTAGCTACCCGAGATTTAATACCTATTGATCCCTCCCCCTGTCCCACCCCCCCATTTGAGAAAAAAAATCTACTATTGTTTTACATTTTATATTGAGCTTAAAATAACAGTAGCATTAAAAAATAAAAAAAATGCCTCAAATTCAGAGTTACTATATATTTAATTTGTGCTTACAAAAATTCTAAACTGCATCTATAATGTATGATAGCTTCAGCTTAAAAATTGGGAATATACTGTATATTATCTAAATCACCACAGAAAACAATGGTACTGGATGAGGTCTATAGTGAATAGGTTCTCCCTGGGAGGGATATTCACTAAGGTGCGAATTTGACTGTTGAATTCGCAAACAGTGGATTCCCATAGCAAATCCACTACAATTTCCCCATTGTATAGTCACGACAATTTTTTAAAGTTAAGACTGCAACAATTTTCCCATAATAAAGTCGCGACTGAGACAATATTCTCATTATAAAGACGAGACTGCGACAGTAGCAGCCTATTGCGACTGTCTTTATGTGGCGAATTCGCATCTATAGGCAACAATTTGGACTTTAGTGAATAACCCTCTGGGTCCGAAATGGGTATTGTAGTGGATATTAAAGCGCAGGTTCCTTCATTGGAGAACCATGAAATCTCTCATATGTATATTCCACATTCATGAAAAATAAAAACCTCACAAACACAGCTCTGCTGCAACCCTTTATTTGGTAAAGAAGTGAAGTTACACTACATGTTTTGGGTGTCTTGCCTTTTATGAAGTGTGGGAGAGGAGCGATTTCATTGGCTCCGCAATGAACAAGTTGACATTTGAAGGCATTTCGACCACCGATTCAACAAGTGGACGGAGCTTCGGGCTGAATCTTGTGTATGATGCATGGTGAGAAGTCTGCCTCAGTGCAGTACAAATACAGCACAGTTCAAGCTGTGTGACTGCAACAATTCTACTTACTATGAGGTCTGTATTTAGTAGGTCTTTTTTATTTTTTAGCTTTAGTTCTTTAAAGGGGCACTGTAGTGCTGATATAACTGCACACATACATAAAAACTCCTTTATACTAAGCCAATTGCTGACACAAATAGTTTAAAAAAAATTAAGGAAGAAATAATACTTCTCATTTGTTTCCCTTAATTAGTTTTCCTGAGTACTGACATTTTCCTCTCTCCCACTCCTTTTTGTTCTGCACGTCAGGCAACATGAGAAGAAAAAGCTGCCTGACTTCTATTGGTTAAGCAGTGTGCTGACCTTTTGGCCGCATAAATTAAGTTGGAATGCAGGAGATTACAGAGGGAAAGCTGATTTGTGCACATGTGCTAAGTAGTAAGTAGGGCAAAAATGTCCGGGGGAGGATACCTTTTCATGGAAATTTGGCCAGTACATGTCACACACACACATTTCCTGGTGCAGGAGTTTATCAGTGCTGCCTACTCAATCATTCTGCCTCACATGAAACAACTACCGGGGAGAAAAGCTTCTCACTAAAGTATAGTACTGCATATGTAAAGATGTAATTTAACTATAGTTCCCCTTTAATGCATGACATGATTACAGAGATACCCAAACTAGGAATGTTAACTTGTGTCAACAATTAAAGAGAGTATAGCTAAAAGCGCATTCCTGTAGTAACATTTTTCCCTGGACAGTTCGTAACTGGAAAAGTCAAAGGACAGGGTTGAAAATGCAAAGAATTCACTCGAAACTAGTAGTTTACCTGGTAATAGAAGTCTCATGTACTAGATTATTATATCATTTGTCCTGGGGATTTCTTTGACAACTGTTCAGTCAGGATAATTGTAAAGAGGTTTATTTATGAAGTCATCAAACTATAACAGTAAATTAACAAAAATTCTCTGATATGAAAAACTTTGATGTGGCTAATTTCTAAAAAATTTAAGTAAAGCAACCTCAAAATTCTATTGTCACCATCCTAAACACCTACAAAAAAATTACCATTTTACAAAATGTAAGCATGTATTTCACTAATAAAAACAATAATAACCCTAATTTTCAGACATTATATGCAATTCAAATAATGATGGCTATATTTATTCTCTCTATTTTATCTATTCCCACGCAGCAGCAATTCGCCTCATCAAAGCTTTGCATATGAGAGAATTTTTGTTCATTTCCTGTTAGAATTTTGATGACCTCAAAAATAAACCCCTTGACAGTTGTCAAAATAAACTTAGTAAAAAAAAACAAAATCAAAACAATAGCAGAGGATGTGTAAACTGAAATGCCATTTTGGACTTTAGCAGTTAGTTCATGAATCATTCTTATATTCTTCTTCCAGAAAAGAACTATATTTTTTAATAGAAGCCAATGATAACCATTAAAGTAAAATCTATATGTGTTGTTCTGTTATATGTATCATTGCTTTCAAAGTTTGTTATTTGAGATTCCTATAGGGGTCATAATTACTACAGTAAGATCAATTTGACCATTTCAATTGATTTCACCCCCTTTCGCTGTCAATTTTTACTTCCCTGTACTTTTCAATTTCCCTTATTTACAAAATATCGATAAAAGTATTTCCCCATCGAAACAGATTGTTATAAATAAATAAATATTGATCTGTTGACAGGGGCACACTCAGGGCTGGTTCTAGCGCTGGGCGATGTGGGCGACTGCCCAGGGCGCAATCTATTTGAGGGGCACTGTCGCCCACATCGCCCACTGCAAACTTACCTCCTCCAGCATTCCAGCGACGCTCCTCCTCTGAGTGCTGCTCCACAATGAGGTAGCATTCCACTTACCTCATTGCGGAGCAGTACTCAGAGGAGGAGCATTGCTGGAACACTGGAAGAGGTGAGTTGGGGACGCCGGGCGGGTATGCCAGAACCGCCACTGGGCACACTTTGCAAAGCTTTTTCTCTGAAGGTTTCTTCGTTACATTACAGATAGATTTCAATGTCTCTTTTTGATGGAAAAATATTTTGGACTTAGGCTAAATGACAGAACCATCTCCATAGGGAATAATGGGTTTACACCAGCCTGAGGATGGAGAATTCATTTGAGCAATAAAATTGTTTTTGAACAGTTTAGTAAGAAAACGGCAATATTGTTAAATATAGGCTATTTCTCCTGCATTTACTAGTCAAAAAAAACCTATTCGACTTTAATAAAAGTGTCCCTCTGGGAGGAATTTACTAAGGTCATTTGATTTGTATCACTGTTTTTCGCCTGTTTTTTTCCCACCACATTTTTGTTTTCCCCTAATTTATGTAAAGTCGAAAAAAAATGATTGATAATGATAAAAATCAATATTGATAAATATTGATGTATCAATTCTGCTAGAATTCACATTACTCTCAATGGAGCTCTTTAATATTGATAATGCTGATTTTTCCACCAGAGATTTAGAGAATCTTTAGTGCTCCATCTCCGTAGGGAAGAATGGGTTTTCGCCACCCTCAACCAGTCGAACAATAGTTTAAGTTGAAAAAAGTGGAAAAGGGCTTAATATATTTCGAATATCGGCAATCTACCATGGATAAGTTATTCCTTTTAGTAAATATCCCATAAGGAGGATATTTATAAAAATCGTAAAAAGGTTTTCTCCTGGTATATTGATATACCTTTCATTAGGTCAAAAATATCGATAACTGTAATATTGATATTTATTAAGCCCCTTACGACCTTTTTAGCGCTGGAAAGTGTTCACCTGTTTGTGCGCGGAGAAAACCCATTATTCTCTATGGAGATGTTTAGAATTAGTCTGAAGAGGCTTTATTAAATATTAGTATTGGCAATATCGATATTTTCAACCGAATTAAAGGTATATTGATATACCAGGAGTAAACTTTTACAAATTTTATAAATATCCTCCTTAGCCTCAAATAATAAACGTTGAAAGGTATATCAATATGAATATATCAGGGGAAAACTGTTACTATTTTTAGAAATATGTATTCGTACTTCCCAGTTTCTCAGGAATCAAGGTGGGCCAGTCACTTTTTCACCATACTGCCCATCATCTTCCAGTGTTTGCCAGTGTTTCTACTTATCACATTATATAAGCTGCCGGAATAGGGTTGGTTGTATGCAGATCCTAACACTGGCTTTAATTGTGCTTGTGACGTTCCTGGTCAGCACAGAAGTTGTTCTTGCCATTTTTGGCACTGTTCCTGCCATTAAACGGTTAATGCTACAGATACTGTGTCAGCACCCTGCACTTGATCCAGTACTGTGATCTCTTCTCCGTACAGCAGTGAACTTATCCCTGAAGTTTTGCCGTTTCCAATTCTTGATTTCAGCTGTTGTTCTGCTATGTTGCTCCAAGGGTACTGTGAGTTATAGATCAACTGCACTACTCCAAGTGGTGCTGTGACTTATAATTTGGTTGCACTGCTCCAACTGATTCTGTGCTATATATTACAGTTCAGCTTTTCCTGGTTTGGCAAAGTCCATACTCTCCTGCTGGAGCTAAGGGTGGTGACCATGGGAATCTTTAAATTCCATGCATTGGTGTTTAACTCCACTATTCTCCTACGTAGAACACCTCATCTACTCTAGAGGTGCAATAGTGCTACAGAGTGCCTTAGCTCTATAAGAGGCAGAGTCATTTTCCTGCCTAGTATGCTCAAGTTCCTCTAGAGGTGTAATAATGTTACAGTGTGCCTTAGCTCTATAAGAGGCAGAGTTATTTTCCTGCCTAGTACGCTCAAGTTCTTGAAGAGGTGAAACTGGGCATGCTATGGCTCCTCTAGTGGCTTACTGGTCCTGTAGTACCCCAGTTCCTATAAAAAGTTTAGCCCTGTTGAAGGCCACTCAATTTTCTTAACACTAAACATGTTAAACCATGTATTGATGGACCTTGCTTTGTGTACCAGGACACAGATACACTGGGACATGAAAGGTCCTTCCCAAAACTGTTGCAACTACAGTGGCTGCGCTTTGGGTTAGTCTGTATCTCAGGTACAGGACACAGTATACATTGTATAAAAAAAGGGTTTTAATGAGTGTCCCTTTAAGCCAGACCTAGGCAAGGGGCAGTCCCCGGGCCGCATACGGCCCGCCTCCTGTCTCTGACCGGCCCGCCCGTTCAGAGTTCGAAATGAGCTTCCCTGTTGAAATGGTGTGAGCTACACTGCGATGACCCCCCCCCCCCCC
>WMED01028388.1:0-10459 GCA_019650415.1 Pipa parva | reverse complement strand
CATTATAAATATAATATATATGTATAGTTTGGTCAATAACTTTACTTACACTTTAACATAGGTTCCACACAAAAGTGTGGACAGAGTTGGTTTTAGTTTTTTGCTTAAGATAAACAGAAAACAATAAACACCAAAAACTTAAATTTAAAGATAATATGTGATTATATTTCTTTTCCTGCTGTTACTTTCCCTTTAAAGGGTTTGCATGCAAGACACAGCATGCGCATGTTAGTATAACTTAATATGGGGCATGTATTATTTTTTCTGAAACAGCTGTTCCTTTAGGCTAGGTTCACACTAGCGTATAATGCGCAGTGCATCATACGCTAGTGTAAAAAAATAAATAAATAAAATACATTCTGGCGTATTTTTCTATTGTACTTACTAGTGACAGTGTAAACGCTCCCTCAGCGTTCACTGCTCTTCCTATCTGGCCGCATTTTGTGCACAGCGTATCATACGACGGTCAAAATGCAACAGCCAGCATTTCGGACAAAGAGTATCCGCGTCATACGCTAGTATGTCTGGAACTAGGTAAGTACATAGGGTTTCATTGAGACATTTTTTTTTTCACACTAGCGTATGATGCGCTGCGTATCATACGCTAGTGTGAAACTAGCATTAACAGTTATATGGACCAAATACATTGTAAACAAAGATTGCTGCAATTTTAGGATCACTTCCAGCTACTGTAACAGCCCGATAGCAGGCAGAAAACCTGTCTTCATTTCTGTTTTCCTACAATTAAAATAAAATTTTGTATTTGGCACAGCAGCCCAGAAACCTCCTCCTTCTCATGTCCATGGAGATAAAATCAAATATAACAAGAGGCAGTTAAGACAAGTGTTAGTTTAAATCACATGTTAATTTCTAGATGCCATGTTTATTATCAGTAAAGAGGTCAGAGAAAGCTCTTAGCAAACATGACAAAATGTTTTCTCTAAAAGAACGAGCTGTTTTTTAACTATTTAATTTTTTTCCTTTTTTACTGCTTTATTCAACAAACTAACTATCCAAATTTACAAAAGACACAAGCTGAAAATATGCAATATGCCAAGTGGTGCACAACCTACAGCCCGAGAAGCATAGATATCTGGCCGCATCGGTTCTGCTCATCTTTGGTGCTGAGCGGAGTATAATGCGGCTATCTGCCCGCCTCCTAGAAGTCAACTACCACCAGTGCTCCTGGGATATGTGACTTTACCTAAATAAAGTTTTATATCCCAGGAGCTCCAGCGACAGGAGACTTCCGAGAGGTGGGCAGATAGCCGCATTATACTGAGCCACGCACCACATATCCCAGGAGCTCCAGTGGCAGGAGACTTCCGGGAGGTGGGCAGATAGCCGCATTATACTGAGCCACGCACCACATATCCCAGTAGCTTCGGCGGCCGGAGACTTCTGGGAGGTGGGCAGATAGCTGCCTTATACTGAGCTCCGCACCAAAGACAAGAGGGCAGAGGAGCAAGCAGCCCCTCGCAATCCCCACACAACAAGCTGGCACACAGGTACAGGAGAGACTTTATCTGAGAACAGATAATGAGAATATTGTTGCAGTCGCGACTTCACTATGTAAAATTGTCGCAGCTGTAACTTTAAAATTTGTCGCGACTTTGAAGCGGCCCGTGACATACGTGTCTCAAATTAATATGGCCCCCCGGGCCGAAAAAGGTTGGGCGTCACTGCAATATGCTAATCACAACACACGTATAGAAAAACTCGAACACCTGTAATGTAATGAGAAAGGCAACAAAGGTTTGGAGGTGCAGAATACCTGCAGGTACACAGCGAGTTCGCTCAGGATACTTCACTGCAAATAAAAATAGGAGTTCACGAGAGTTCACAGTTCCAACAGAATGAATCTGTCACAGCCATAAACAACTACTGAACTGCAGTTTGTGAGTGAAGATAGCTTTCAGATTGGGGTTCACACTAGCTGATTTTTTCATCCGAATTGGAAAAACAGTATCCATTGTCTCCTGTGAGATAATCCACACAGGCTATTGAGTTTTGCAACACAGTGAGTCTAATTTAAAAAAAAAACCTCATTATTATTATTATAAAAAAAAAGTGTGAACCCAGCCTAAATGTGTTATAAACAAATCCATAAATAAAACAAAAATAAAACACAGCAGCTATGGCGGTCTGGTGCACAAAACGCTTTAATTATTTCACACTTCTACTTCCCAGCTTGACCAGCTCCTTCCCGTTTGCGCTGTCATCAGACGAGCGCGCGGAGCAGTTTAGTCAATAAAGTTATAACTTTGTAACACTTAGGTTTGTTTTGACACAAATATTCCATATTCTTTTTATTGACAAACAGGGTGCCACAGCCAACTGGAGGAGCCATCCATTCCTAACCACTACACCTGATCAGAACAGTAACTAATCGGCCTGGGACAGAGTATGTGCACCTTTTAACGATAACCTTTGTGCTTAATACCTATAGGCTACTAATTATAATATACACAACTTCTTCTTTAAAAATGGACTTCACCGGGGAGTGATCTGGAGCTATAATGCAAGGCTATCTTTTTGCATTTCTACTGCTGATAAAAAAAAAAAAAAACCTACTCCTACTGCAATATAGCCCAGGGCTACACTTGTGTTTTGGGTCAGTACAATGAATATAAAATGCCAGCAGTGACCACACACCAGTAATTTCCTACTGAAAATGTTTACTTCCACACAGCAATCCTAAATCAGAGTGTGCAATGAATTACTTTCTGAGTGTAGTTAATATAACTTGTATATAGTGCGCTTTCAATCTGTTGGTGTTTACTGGTCCTTTAACGGGAGTGTTATTTTTAGTTATTTATTTGCAATCGTGTGGTGTATAATTGTGTACGCTTCTAGTTCATTCATTTTTCAGAATGCTAAGGAAACAATGTTTTATCCTAATGCCTTAGAAATAACGACTGTACAAATGAACAAACCCCATAGCCAGTAAAAAGAATGAAATGGCTGAGACATTTCGGCAAACAGATATAACAGCAAGATTTTTCTTAAGCATCATTAAAGTGTAAGCAAAGTTATTGACCAAACTATACATAGCTATTATATTTATAATGTAAAAACATAAACTTAAACATTGAAAATTAAAAACAATTTTGTGTTTTTGAGTTTTCACCTCTTAATCCAGCAGCCTTTCTCCTCCAGCATTTTTTATGTACTTGCAGTTCCTGTATAGTGCCCAGAAGTCACCTCCCCCTAATGAGGTCACACAATGACTCATTCTGCTAGTGCATGTTTAGCAATCGGATACTTTCCTTTCACTGCTACAAGCCCTGCAGCATTGAATTCCAACACTGTCTGTGTTGGTTTTTAAGACCGAGAATGTGAGGGGTGGGGGCATGGCCTTCTCCACTACAGGAAGGAGGAATATTTTACAGAGGGATAACAAGTGCTGCAGAGTGAAAAGGTGAGAGAGGATTTTACTAATCATTTTTCCACTTTACAATACTTTAATGGGGCAACCTTTATAAATAGGTTTACTTACACTTTAAGGCACACCTGTCACCTCAAAACTCTAATACTAATTTAGGTTCTACTAATGAAATAAACATTATGTAAATATATATGTATTAAAAAAAATGTACCTTTATACAGTGTTTCTCTCTGTCATCTTCCCTGTCAGCCTGACTTTTCTTTCTCAAGTTGGGTTGGACGGGGCTAAATGATAATTGACATTATAACTCCTCCAATCAGATCCTTACTAGATTATGAATTTAAGGGATCTGATTGGAGGAGCTATAATGTCAATCATCCTTTTAGCTCCACCCATCCCAGGAAAGAAAAGTCAGGCTGACAGGGAAGATGACAGAGAGAAACACTGTATAAAGGTACATTTTTTTTTTAATACATAATCATTTACAAAAAAGTTTATTTCATTAGTACAACCTCAATTACTAATATAGTTTTGAGGCGACAGGTGCACTTTAAATGCTAGCCAATTATGATCAAATTCAGGTAGAAAAGTAACCAAAAAAGTTTTTGTTTTTTATCCAACTAGTCATCTGTATGGCCTCTCACATACAACATATATGGGACGTTCTCTTAGTAAGAGAAAATCAACATTTTAACTAACATTTACTGCAGATTGAAACAAGACTCTATGCTGTATATTTTGTGTATATTTTTTCTTTAAGCGTCTAGCCTGTGCCAGAGAACAGCATTACATTATATTGCTGGAATGCCCTTAACGGTGCCTGATTTACAGCTCAGTATCTAGAAAGGATAAATTACTTTGTAAATCAAGTGAACAGCAAGAATTTTACATACATACAATAACATGCAATTAAGGTATTTAACAAGATGCAGGAAGCAGTGTTAAAATAATGGCTGTAATTCTCAAACATCAGTATAAGTGACTTTAAAATAATATCCAGACAGGTATGAAATAAAATAAAAATGTGGTTGTTGGGAATGCTGAGAACTGATAATCTGCAACAAGCTGGAAAAAAAATTAACCTACCACAGCCTTTTCATTAAAATTTATAGGGAATTATTTAGAGGATGATTTATCTCTTTCTGTCATTTATAGGGATATTTATAGACACTGAGGAGTTTCATGACCATTATACAGAGCATGGAACTCTGAGGTGACACTTTAATATCCTTATAAACTATAGAAGGGGGTACGTTATCCTTTATAATACACACGCCCACAGGCAGAGTTATACAGAGAACTCCAAGGTGACTGTAATATCCTTATAAACTATAGAAGGGGGAATATTATTCTTTATAATACACATGGCCACAGGCCGAGTTATACAGGGAACTCCAAGGTGATATTAATATCCTTACAAACTACAGAAGGGGGAACATTATCCTTTATAATACACATGGCCACAAGCCGAGTTATACAGGGAACTCCGAGGTGACTATAATATCCTTATAAACTACAGAAAGGGGAACATTATCCTTTATAATACACATGGCCACAAGCAGAGTTCTACAGGGAACTCTGAGGTGACTATTAATATCCTTATAGACTACAGAAGGGGGAACATTATCCTTTATAATAAACAGCCACAGGCAGAGTTCTACAGGGAACTCCGAGGTGACTATTAATATCCTTATAAACTACAGAAGGGGGAACATTATCCTTTATAATACACACGGCCACAATCAGAGTTCTACAGGGAACTCCGAGGTGACTATTAATATCCTTATAAACTACAGAAGGGAAACATTATCCTTTATAATACACAGGGCAATTTTGGAAAACAAAATAAAATACATTTACACCTTGAAGCCTGTTTAAGCACTTGATAAACATTGTTACTAAAATAGCTTTTCTCTTTTCTAGACTCAGCTCTTGCTTGTGCCATTGCATCACTCAGAATACTTTAGTTTAAGGCTTTATTTGTTCAGAAAGACTACAATTCCCATAATGCCATGTCACCCACAAGAGTATTAGTGCAGAAGAAACAGTTGGTGATAATTTGTTCTTTTGTTTTACTTAAATGTATGTTCTACAGTAACACCATATTTTAGAAATTACAGGGTCGCTGCCTACATTTCCCATGATGCACTATTTAGACACAAGATAGAATCAGATGTTTACAGAAGCCTTAGATAACTACTCCGTTTGTCATTCTCTCTCGGAAAATTGTTTGCAGCCTTGTAATCAATTCAGCCGAGTCACAGGTGTGCACAGATACAAATGTCTCAGCCCATTTTAATTCTTTCGTTTCCTTAGATTTGCAAGATTGAAAAGTTGAGAACACAACGTACAGGAATGAACTCTTCAATCCTACTAATAATGTTTGGTTTTAAGAAAGGTATAAGGTCTTTGCAAATCACAAGCAAAATATTCCTTCTCCGTGCATTCTACGTATAAATATCAATAGGAAAACATAACAGATGGTGCTGTTCTGTTGATGTCTATGAATGCAGCTTCAGCCAAAACAAGAGCTATTCTCTATTTAAGTATATAAAAAAATATAGAAAACACACACGCAAATCCTGGGGAAAAAACCCTGAAAGTGATTTTGACATGTGCCAGTGCCTACGATTGTCCTAACCAATAACTAACAGCATCACCAGCATCCAGACAATCAAAGGCGCAGCAGGCGGATGCCAATGATGCCACTTCCGGGGGACTAAGTCACCCCAAAAAGGTTAGGACTTACGCAAAACGTTGTTAGCGCTAAATTTAAAAGAAGCAGTGCCTGCTAGAGCTATTAGCATTTTCAGAGCCACTTTAAAGGGTATGAAAAGTTTGAATAAAACATTATTTATATTTGACATGTATACATATAGAAAGCCAACTTAAACGAAAAATAAATGTTTAAATGTAAAAATGATTTTGGGATCAGAAGTACTTGCCTCTTGTTTAAACAGCCCTGCTCTCAAAGCCATTGTGTGTACAGGCTCTTCCTGTATAGTGCTGATAAGCCCTGCCCCAAATGATATCACTCACTACACAGGGAGCTGTTCATATGGGGAAAACCCCATCCCATCTCCTTAGCTAAAAAGCCTGTATATAACCCTGAGCATGTGCAGATAAGAGCTGTCCCACTGCCTGTGCAGTTGGCTGTGGAGAGAGAAGCCAGGGAGAAGAGAGGGCGTGGCTACATGCTTACACTTCCCATACAAGGATGTTGTGGAGAGGGAGAGAGTAATTACACAGAGATATTGAGCTCTGCTGAATTAAGAGGCGAGTCAGTAGTTTCTTAATCATTACATTTCTTGACAATAGGTAAATAGAGCTTTCTTTATAGTCAGGGTTTACTTTAAGTACCCAAAGACAAGGAAAACTCCCAGTGGACTCTCCAGGAGTTTTAAACTGCACCATTCCTAAGAGTAGTACAAATCAGTTGGGGATTCAGAGACAAAAATAAAGGTAGGATACAATTAAATCAGAAGGACTGATGAAGGGAATGAAAAAAAAACACAAAAAAAAACATGATCTCTTGTGCTTTGTGGGTCTCTGATCTCATTTCCCAGGAGGCCCTCAGGTCTAACACTGCACAGCAGAGTTGATTAGTTATGTGGATATATAGATAATATACAGATTTCTTTCAGTGCCACTTGGCTGGGGAAACATACAACTCTTACCCCCTTTCCCTAAATTAAAGAAAAAGAAGTGTTTCCAATACAAGTATTATGTTTATAACATCTGTATCATTTCCAGCCAGCGTTATGCTTGTAGCTACTTCTAAAGTGGACCTTTTTTTCCCCCCAAACACAGACTAAAGATAAGCATTTCTTCTTTGTGTAATTGGAAAATAAGTTCTCAAAAAGAAAAAAAAACCAACAGATCATAGAGAGTGAGTTTCCCAACTTTAATTACAATATATCCTGCTCAGAAGCTTTGCAGATTTAATAGAGAAATCCACCTGCTCACAAACACTATGGACTAAACTTAAATCCTAATGTAAACCTGTGGATGAAGGTTGTTACACTGTTTTCATTAACAGGCCAAGTAGAGTCCATGGCCTCGGTGCAATCACAACTGCTCGGAGCCGACTGTCTCATTTCATGTTAGGGACACTGTAATGGCTTTTATTGTTCTACTCCTACTGTAACCTTTGTTATAATTAAATCAGCTGTATTATCTGGGTCCTGAACAAGACCAAATAAGTGAAGAATGTAATAAAACTAAAAATGATTGGGAAAATATAACCGGAAACATCACGCTAGTGCTCGAAAACAGGACGAGCGAGAGAGGTTCAGGGAAAACTGACAATGGGAAACGCACAAACGGCTACTATAATAACCCAGATTACTTGTTTATCCATGAAAATTCCCAATGCTTCAAATGAACATCTCCCTCGTATTGTTTGCAGCAATGCATATACCATGAAGGAATCTGCTGCTTGTCAGCTTATGTAGATGTGAAATTGTTACAACCGCTATAAATATTTACTAGTATACCATCTTGTTCATTTCCCTGATGTGCTCTTATTAGCAGAGATTATTAAATGAGTCCTGTAATTCACCAGCAATAAACGAGTCTTGTTAAAAAAAAAAAAAAACTTGACTTTTGCACTGCAACAAAAATAATTCCTTCATATAGAATTTTACCTCTAATCTGCAATGCTAAGTACAAGCTTTTTGGCTAGTGCCAGTGGCTTCAGTCGGCACAGATTTGTTACCTAAATGAAAAGGTATCAGTAGCTCAGGACTGTGCAACAGAAAGTTTAAAGTGCACCCGTCACCTCAACACTCTAATACTAATTTAGGTTGTACGAATGAAATAAACATTATTGTAAATATAAATGTATTAAATAATGTGCCTTTATACAGTGTTTCTCTCTGTCATCTTCCCTGTCACCCTGACTTTTCTTTCCCGTGTCAAGTGGGCGTAGCTAAATGATTGACATTATACCTCCTCCAATCAGATCCCTTAATTCACGATCTAGCAGGGATCTGAGTGGAGGAGCTATAATGTCAATCATTATCACCCGAACCAAGAATGAAAAGTCAGGATGACAGGGAAGATGACAGAGAGAAACGCTGTATAAAGATACATTTTTTAATACATTTATATTTACATAATGTTTATTTCATTAGTACAACCTAAATTAGTATTAGTGTTTTGAGGTGACGGGTGCACTTTATGGGCCAGGTAAAGCCTAGATTTCTGAGTGCATGAACTCCATTACTTTTAACAATCATATCAATTTGAGAAGATGTGGCCATCAATATGTGTTAACAGACAATCATCTGTTTATATAGTACAAGCAGTTTTTCACAGCAGTATCGGTTTGGATACAGTAAGGACTGCATTACATAATGAAATCCTTTAGAACTACAGGTAGTCCTCGACTTACGACGTTGATCCGTTCTTACGCGTCGTCGTAAACCGAATTTCGATGTAAGTCGGATCATACGTTCATACAGTATGGTTGCACACAGTTCGACTTACGTCGCAAAACCGTGTAAGTCAGAACAAGGCATCGTATAAAGCAGGGGTGGGCAAATGTTTAAGCCATTGGGCCGCATGAACAGTCCAATGGCTTCAGAGAGCCGGGGGGGGGGCGTGCCTAGTGTGTTGACGCCTATGGCGCTAAGCCATGTCCCCCATTTTAACATTGTGGCCAGTCTGAGACTTCTGGAGGACCGGATTCGGCCCGCAGGTTGTAGTTTACCCACCCCTGATATAAAGCGTCGTAACCCCGAAACGACGTAACTCGAGGCCGTCGTAACCCGAGGACTACCTGTATTAGTGGTTCAAACTCTGCATATCTACTTTATATTTATACAGCACTGATTTTCATCACTGATTTTTATGTATATATTTTATTTTATCTTTATTTATTCATGTTTAATATCTGTATTTATTGATCAATTTATTTGTATTTATTGTCCTGTGTCCCAACACATTCTACAGCTCTTATTGTCCTTCTGTCTGTGTATGTAAGTCTTCCTCTCACTTAGATTGTAAGCTCTACGGGGCAGGGACCTCCAACCTCTTGCGTCAACCGTAACCTATCACTTAAAGTGAAGTGTCCTTGTGATATTTATACTTATATTGTGTAATGCACTTTTCCCATGTCTGTATTATATTTGTGTTGCTGAATTGTACAGCGCTGCGTAAATTTGTGGCGTTCTATAAATAAAATTATACACACATACATGTCAGTAGCAGGCTACCTTAGATTTGCCTCCAGTATTTACAGCTTAGTGGAATACCTGCGCTGATCTACCAGGAAGGCATGTGATGATAGCAATGGTCTTAGCAGCACTGATAGTAAACACTGATATTCCAGTACTTTTCCAAACAAATCCCAGTCTGTGAAGTCAGGATTATTTTATCATACTATGATTTTAATAGGTTTAGTCTAAAGCGCACTCCCCCAACGCATATTTACACAGGCTGAGAAAAAGCACCTGCACTTTGTACAAAGGATGGACTCAGCAAGCAGGCTAGACAAACACAATATTTCAAGGCGATGGCTCTTTAATTAAATCACACAGCATCCGGATATGCCTGCTTGGCTGAAGCATTTAGCCGTGTGCAAATCCAAGTCTTACAGGATCCATTTGTCATGAGAGGGGAGGGAAGCAGCACAAGCAGCAGTAGTTAGACAGGGGGAAGTTGAAGCTAGGACACTGGATTTTAGACAGCACTGAGCTTTAAAGATGGAAAATAACTGACTTGTATGGGTCCACCACACCCAGCTGTGTCCATCCAGTAACCAAGGAGGCAGGGGGGAAAAAATCCTTAAACTGCCAGCAGCTAGGAGCATCAGCACTGCTAATTTAACCTTTTACTACCAGAGGGGTACTAGACATTAGATGTAGCAGTACAATAGACTATGTCCGAAACAAACGAAACCTGCATCAACAGAGGTCATTCAATCGATCTGATGCCTACAAGGCTTTAACAATGTCTCATTTATCTCTCAGCGAAATAATGTGCAAGTTCCCAAAGAAATCAGTTTATCCACATACATATTATATACAGCAGTACCACTTTTTGGCTCGTATTTAAAGAGCATATATA
>WMED01028387.1:0-10459 GCA_019650415.1 Pipa parva | reverse complement strand
TCTGGATCTACATTGCAGGATAATAAGCTGAACTGGATGGACTTGTATCTTGTTTTGGCCTTATAAACTATGTTAGTATAGTTATCCAGTAGTTAAATCCATATACCATTATTATTATTTTTTTACATCTGTATCCTATTCACTATCAAACTCTTTTTTTTGTTTGTTTCTCTTGCCATTAAACTCATTTTCAACCCTTTTATCTATTGCACCCTAGTGTTCTTTTTCATTTGTTTCCTCTCCTTATTCTAGTTTCTTTAAATCTATTTCACCCATTGATCTACCCTCTCCCCATGTGTGTTTAAACCTCCAAACAGAAGCTCTAACTACTTTATTAATAATGACTCAAAATTAATTTCCCCCTGCTAAAATCTGTGATGAATATAAGAAGTCAGCTTACTATATAACTCACCTGTAGCTTTTCCATAAGCAGTAAGAGGAAACCCCTTTTCAAATGTATGTACATACTGTATACAGTTCAATTCACACACATAACAGGCCATTGATTTGAAGAATCCTACTCTCATTAGCAATAATGTTGAAATTCTTCCACACGAACACTGACGCTAACTTTTTATACATGTAACCTCCAGGGTAGAATGTTTCTTTTGTCTGATTGAACTTGGCAGAATGTCTGTTCTACCTGATGCCTATATAATGAGCATTCTAATGAGGGCAGTTGATTATATATTTAGGAATGCAAACTTTTAGGGCCTCATTGACTAAAGCCTTAATAGTCTGGTAGAGATATGAATTTGTGTCTATTCTCCATTTCTCCCCATGTTCTCTTTTTGAACAAACTCTACAAAGTGGAGAATACATGACCAATTCTGGTAACAGCGATAGCTCTGATCTAACGGAGCTCTTCACATCATTTTGCATGCGCGTGCATAGGTACTTCAACTATTGAGTAAACAGAAGAAATGCAAATGCGTCTAGGCGAACCACTCCGAATTGACCTGTTTGACTTTGCCACTTCAGACTGGAGAAGTGGGAGGTTGATGGCAAAGTTCCAGTGTTGCTTAAGGCAACTATTCATTCAAAAGTGACAATGGTGACTGCAACTGTGTAAGAACTTGACCTAGGAACAAGGTGACATAGAAATGCATAAAATATACACAGAATACAGTTAGTGGGATATGGTGAGACTGACATCACTGCCCTTCACTTGTCTAATTCCCCTCACTCCACATGATTCACCTCCTACTTCTATCCACCTGACTACGCCATACTACTCATGTGACATCAATCGCCGCTGCCTGCCTGTTCAGCAAATTAATTCTCCGCTTAGTAAATACTGAGAATACTGAGAAGTGAACTTGCATCTATTTTGGCAATATGATTTAAATTGTAGCAAGATGATTTCAACAGGTGAATTTGGACTTTAATCAATGAGGCCCTAAATTCAGGAAATATTAAGGGCATGGTTTAAAAGTATTTGCATGATTTGTATTTGGTTATATTTGCACAGTTTAAAATAAAAGGGTGGGTGAGGACTGGTAAGATTATAATTAAACTTAAAATTAGCTCTTTTCAGATTCTGAAATATCAGAGTTTTCTAAGATGAGAGATTTAGCTCAGTTTATATCATAAATAACATATCCAATTTAGTTTATATAACCTTATACTTATCTTACTTTAGATTATAATTTACCTCAAATTTATCTTACTGTCAGGTTGGCTTGGGATAAGCTCTGGCTGGAGTTGAATTTAGGGTAATCAGGATCTGGTTAGTGACCAAGAGGGAGAAGAAGGAGGAAGCAGCCAGGAACAGGAACCACAGTAGACTTGGTGCTAGCAACCCCTAAGGTGCGGGGTCTAAGGTACACCCAGTCTTCACCCTGAGCCTCAGCAAAAAGGTATGGTCTGTGCAGCACTTCTATACCCAGGTCTCGGCCCCTAGGGATGGTCAGGTACAACTCTGGAGACTAGAAGAATGGTAAGGAGAGAGGCAGAGATCAATGCTTATGGCAAGAAGGCGTAGTCACAAAACAAAGCAAAGGGCGGTGGAGATCAGACAATAACAGGAAACAGGCCAAAGTCATACACGGAAGGACAGGAACAGGTATCAGAAGCGCACCCAGGAACATCAAAGGAGTCTTATAATCAGGCGAAAGCATTGGCATCTGGTTGCCTTAAATAAGCTCCTTGGTGGGAATGCATCCATGATGCAACTCTGCGTCCGCATACATTGCCTGCCCAAGATGATGTAAGCATAGACTAACATGTCAAAGGAAAACGCCACCCGTGAATATTACTAAGGTACAATGGCGACCATGACAGACTTAGATGCTGGAACCTAGAGAAGGGGAACAGGTGAGTATCAACACTAGCAGGGGGTCACTTGACTTGTGAAAGGTTTCCACTAGGATAGTGTTGAACTGGAGTAGCAGCTGTTCAACTTAATTTATACTGCACTGAGCAGCCCTATTTAAGCCTATGCATTCCCTGTTTCTGTTTGCCAAGATAGTTCTGTATTTCTGGTTCCTGCCTAAGCCTTGTCTGCTTGGTTTTCCTATGCAGTGACTTTCTGCCTTGACTTTTGACCATAAACCTTTGCTGCCAACCCTGTTGTTGGCTTTCTACATGTCCTATAAATCTGTCCAACTTGGCCCTGGCTTTTATCATTGACTTTAAACTTTTTTTGCTTGTCCTGGACTAGTCTCACTCACTAACTCACCCTTGGGTCCTGGATCTTGGTTAATCTGACAGCACAAGCTCTGGGACCCCAAAAGAGGTGTTGCTGGTATCTGAAAGGGATCTCTAGTTCTCTTGCTAAGTGAATTTTATAGCAAGGTCTGAAGACTACAGGTGTGACGCTTATATTGGATTATAAATAACTTTAGATTTATCTTAGTTTAGGTTGTAAGTAACCTTAGATTTATTTTAGTTGAAATGTTGTTATTGCAAACAATTGGAAATATTTGCAAAATGAATTTTATAGACATTGCTGGTTGAGGTTGATGGTTTAACCTTTTATGAATGTGTTGCATTGTGTACCCTGCTACAGATTAAAAATATATAATTTTAATTAAATAGAAAAGCACAATTGGAAAATAGTTCACTACAGTCTGTAGCACTGCAATCAGAAAAAAAAATGTAAAAAAAATAAGAAAAATAAATTATAAAAGAAAATAGCCTGGAGCAGCAGTGCAAAAACCATTATACTATAACTAAACTATAAGAAAATGAAGTGAAATGTACTATGAATATAATTAATTGAAATAGAAATTAGTATAATGTGACAGATTAATTTTTACACCTACTAATTTAAAATCTGGTGCAATCTTTTAGACATCTTTTTTCCCAAGCACAAATGATTAAATAAGAACTAATATACTCTGACCAAAACTGATATACTAAAAGTACAGGGTCTTCCAGCCTAAAACGTTATATGATAAAGCAGCAAATCAGTACTTTTGGGCTGTAATGCTATCCTATAGAACTGTTGATGCTAGAACCTCACACCCACCATATTGAACCCTAACACATCATCATATATATTATTTGACTGGCTGGAGAATGGCACATGGTACAATAAACTGTGAACATCAATAAGGCGTACATTCAGTGCTAGTTTTAATGCATGCTCTGTAGAAGCCAGTGCCCTGGAACAACAGATTTCTTAGGAGGGGTGGAGTTGAAATGGTACAGAGACTGCCATGTACTTGTAAAGTTATGAATGCAGAAGAATTAAAAATAATCAAATATGTGTTCAGGAAGGGAAATACTGGGGATTTGTTGTGTTGGTAGCATGCATGAACAAATGTTATTTATTAAGAGACTTTACTTATTATTTAAACCTTGGTTATCATCCCCCAATCTCCTTTAAACCTATAGTTAATCACACAGTTGGTGTAACTCTTTATTCTGCCCTATAACAAGCTGTCTGTTGCCTTATGCAAACTCTGCGACTTGGACCTCCTTGTTTTCACTCCACTGCTCTAACTTCATCCCATTTGTTGAGTGCAATCCATCTAGTCAACACTAGTATACTCAAATATCTAAATCTCAATCTTTAAATAGATCAGTATGAACTGTGGTTCCAAGCAGTTATAGAACACTCTTATGAACATACCATTGTTACCTACCTAATCCTGTACAGTAAAATATAGCTCCTTACACTGACTTTGTGAAAGTTTTGAATCCATACTCTAAACCTTACTTTGCTTGCTGCCCAGCAATGCTTTACTCAATCACAAAGGATTTTTGGTTGCATTGTGCACCAAATCAGAATGGAGTTTTTTCCAGTGTATGGCCTTCAAGGCTATTACAGTTCACCTGATGATGGTACTTAGCACTACCAAGAAGTTACATTTTCAATGCTTTAAACTCAAGGCTGCTTTTTATTGGATACATCCTGACCATTGGGTTGTTCAGTATCTACTTCTTAATAGTGTTGCACTTGACCTTTTGGTCTTTCTAAGGGATTGTGGGCATAGGGAACCTAGGAACTTGAGAAACAAGTAGGAACATTCAAAGATTTCACTGGAAGTCATGATCTTTAATTTAAATACTGCAATAGGGAAAGATTTCTCCACACTGACATGGTGCTAACTAGTAAGAAGGAGGTAATTAGTATTGAGTACCTGCACACATTTCTTTCATGACAGTATAAACTCTAAAAATGCGTAACTACATTAACACTTACATTGAATCTAGTTTTGTGTAAGTGGCCTTGGTTTTAGATTCAAGGAGAGCTGTTAAGAATGCTCAAGAGTACTTTCTATCTCTGTAACAAAGTGTTTCCTGGCAACAAAATGTTCTTTAATAGTTACGTATTTTGTTATAACCAAAAACATTACAAAAAAAAAGTAGCATTATTTAAAGATTTCTGCAAAATACAAAGCTTGAAAAGTTTTCACAGATAATTCTGTTTTCGCTCCCCCAGAGGAAAAAAATGCATTTATTAAAAAGTGAATAAAGAGCTGTACAAGAATCTCTGGAAATGTGTTGAAAAACTTTCCTTTTTGCAGCAATTTATAAAAATGGGAAATGGATTTTTTTTAGCCCATTTTGAGAGTCTCTCATAATTTGGCCATGGGAGTCTATAAACGTGCTATGCACTGCTTTATATAACTACAAAATAGCTAGTCTGGATAATCTGCAGAGCTGTATAGATAGAATCACTCTCACATGCTATCTCTAGGCAGAATCTTCATTTCTTGGAGTACTATCTATTAGACCAGTGATGGCCAACCTTTTGAACTTGGTGTCAAAATTCATCAGCTAAAGACAATCCCAATAGGTCGCTACTGTTGCAATCGCAAATTTACTATGAAAATATTGTCACAGTTGCAACTTTATGGTAGGAATATTGATGCAGTTACGACTTTACAATGGGAAAATTGTTGCAGTCATGGATTTGCTATGGGAGCACAGCACAAATGGCACCATGAAGTATGTCAGCACAAATGTCTCGGCGTGTTATAGGATAGCCCTCACTGAGTAGACTATAGCTAGAATAGTACATGGAACATAACTAGGGTCCAGCACTATAGTATCTAGTGACAGTCTTAGTTTTAGACAGATATAAAGGAATTTCTCCTGATGCTCTACATCACTAAATATTCACTAGGCATAGAGGTCTTCATTCATCTCTCAGTGGATACTAGAGTCGGACAAATCATTTTCTTAATCAGACTAGTCCAAGAGCTTTATATTACTGTGAAGATATACTATAGTTACACAGTTTTCAGAAAAAAATACCATGCTTTCAAAATGGCATACACACAAAAGAATACGCTAAAGATGCATAAAAGTGCCGCTTGAAAAAGGTACCATGTTGTATGTTTGGCAGCACAATAGAGTAAACAACATTTACTGAAACTCTGTATTCAAAATGTACAGGATAGTGACAAGAATTCATTTACCTGTAGACCCTAAGCTAGCAGTATTGCCAATGGTCCCCATGTAGACAGATACTTGTCAAGCAACTCAAGCACGTTTTCAGTTTAAGTACAGCAGTTTTTTCTATGTTTTTTTTAAACAATATCTAACCACTTACTGATTGGGTAAAAGAGAAGACCTAAAATGTAAATGGTGGAGGGTCTGCTCACAACACATGAAAACATTTTCCTAGCCAACTGGGAAGGTGGTCTGCAATTTGCTTTTCAGAATCTCAAGTGTAATGTCCAATTGTTATATAGGAACTGATTGTATAATAACTGTTGTCATATGATATATGTACTTATGACCTTCTCCTTGAAATTCATTCCCCTTCTAATCTTACTTTTATAACTGTAAATACATATTTATTCTGCTACACTATGTGATAGTTCCCCCATATTGTTAGTAACACATGGCACATTCACCAAACATAGTGCAGTAACTAGCCAAGGAGGCCCCAGCCAGACCAAATAAACCAACAACACAAGAAAAAGCCAAGGCTTATTCTTGTGCCATTAGTTTCCCCATATTGTAACAAAGTCAATTAGGCAATGAATGTACTGTTGTAGTCATGGTGCAAATTGTCGCACAGTATTTTTAAGACATAGTCATGTAAATAGTAGCAGTGACATATTGCGTATAGAGATATGGTTGTAGCTATATTGAGCTTAATGGGACACTTTATGAATGTCCACTTTCTAAAGTCCCATAGGAAAAAAAAGGAAGAGTAGCTGGGGGTTTGTGCTTAACTGATAAAAGACTGCTACAAACACAAAAATAAGGAAACTCCACTCAAAATAATACAAATCAGAAGACCAACTTCAAAGAGAATATTTTTAGGGGTAATTTAATATGTAGGAAAAAAATGCCATAACAATCCAGGTGGAATATCTTTTTTTTACATTTCTATTGTTACTTTAAGGGAGATTTGTTTAGGGAAGATGAAATCTTCAGAAAGCGGATCTGTCCTTATTGGTGCGCATTAGAAGATAAAGGGGGTCATTCACTAAAGTCCGAATTGTTGCAAATAGGTGCAGATTTGAAAGATAAAGACAGTCGCAACAGGCTGTTACTGTCGCAGTCGCGTCTTTATAATGAGAATATTATCGCAGTCGCGACTTTATTATGGGAAAATTGTCGCAATCTTATCATTAAAAACTTGTTGCAACTTTACAATGGGGAAATTGTAGCGGATTTACTATAGGAATCCGCTGTTTGCTAATTCGACAGTCGAATTCGCACCTTAGTGAATAACCCCCAAAGTGTATGTGAATCATTAATCATTCTCTTATTAACAACATAACAACATGTAAAAAGACAAAGGACAACTTTATATGCAGGAAAACACCAGCCAGGGTTAATGGAATTAACGCAGGTGGGAGTTTTGGGTACTTTTAGAGTGCTATGCACGCAAAGTGCCGTGTTGCCTGTTAGAAACTTTTATTTGTTCTACGTGGCATGGAGCAATAATTTAACCAATAAAATATGTTTGTTTGTTGTTTTTTTGAGGTTGGAATTACATACTGTAGAAACCAGGTTTATTAATTGCTCCTAATTAGTGATAGAATCCTAATAATTATACATTATCCAAGGGTATGAGATACTGTGGTTTAGAATAGACTATTGCTGTACAGTTACACTGCTCTGCTGAACAGATTGAGCTGCCATTTACAGCATAAGCTATATTACTATGCTATACTGAACAGCTTGAGCCGCTGTTCGTAACTAATTGCTCTGCTGAGAGTAGAGCAAAACAGAGAGAGACTTTGAACTACAGGCTTTAATAATCAGACCGCGTGCTGAGCAGAAGCAGCTCCTGCTAACTGGGACTGACTGCGGTGATGTTAAAAGTGGACCATGAATGTTTGGACCATAATCCTTTTCTAAGCACTACCAAATGAGCTAAACAACTTGTATTTTTGTCATGTAGTGATTTCTTTAAGCGATGATGAGAGAAATTTAAGAGCTATTCAAATCTGGCAAATCTGAAGTAATTAGAAGATATTTACTGATTTCATGACTTACTGTTTTTTGAAGTGATATTATTTGACTGATACAGCATATATATATATATATATATATATATATATATATATTTATCATAATCTTTCCAAACATTAAAGTGCACCTGTCACCTCAAAACTCTAATACTAATTTAGGTTCTACTAATGATATAAATGTTTTTCTACGTATATATGAATTTATATATTAAAAAATGTAGCTTTATACAGCATTTTTCTCTGTCATCTTCCCTGTCAGCCCGACTTTTCTTTCCTGGGTTGGGTGGGGCTAAATAATGATTGACATTATAGCTCCTCCAATCAGATCCCTGCTAGATCGTAATTTAAGGGATCTGATCAGAGGAGCTATAATGTCAATCATCATTTAGACCCACCCATCTCAACTCGGGAAAGAATAGTCAGGCTGACAGGGAAGATTACAGAGAGAAACACCGTATAAAGGTACATTTTTTAATTCATATGTATTTACAAAATGTTTATTTCATTAGTACAACCTAAATTAGTATTAGTTTTGAGGTGACAGGTGCACTTTAAACTATTTTAAAACTGTATTATTATGTATTAGTCATGGGTAATTGCCAGCATAAATGCTTGAAAAGTCTTAAAGAAATGAGCCTATTTAGGTTTTAAACTACTGTTGTCATTTTGATAAACTTGAATGACCAAATATCCACGGTTACTCCGCCAGCTTCCTATTAAATGGGCATGCACTGGTAGATCTTGCCGACTGACTCAATTTGTATGGACTCCAGACAACTGAATTTCCCAAATGATACCATTTGTTCTAGAACTATTTTGACTTGACTAGACTGGGTGGGCAACCTGGACAGTTATCTACCCTACTGATTCATATAATTGACAGTAGATTAATTGAAATTCCAAAGACTCCTGAGGTCTGATTAACCCGCCCAGTCTCATCCTACAGTCCATCTAGTCGAGGCAAAGATGAAACAAATATGAGGCTATCAAAGCAACTGCTCAGGCTCAATAGATAAGTCTCAATTTTTTCTGCTGAATTACACAAGTAGTAATCCTCTGCAGCTTATTATTCGTATTCCCGATAATATAACATTTCCTAGTGTGCTAAAAAGACTTCATATTTGTATAGTAGCCCTGTGATATCTAAGAATAAACATGGTAGTAATTTATCAATTAACACATTTCTTTGCCATGCGCTCTGGCATAAATTCCTTTAATTACAGCATCTATGGCAACAGGAGTGATTAATAATGTCATTCCCAAGTCAAAGAGGCTCCTGTAAGGTGATGATTTGCTTTCAATGGACCATACCATCTGGGTAGGTGAGATGAAAGACTATTCTTCCTTTCTCACGACAGTAGGCAGTGGGATATGTTTGGTGCATTTAATTCTAGGTTAAATGGTTGTGCTGCTGTAAAACTAAAATCTTACTAAACTGAGTGCTATAACCTGTTGCTGAAGTAAACTTTATAATGCTGTTCCGACAAGCTTCTAACACAAGAACGGATATCGGTCAAGTCTACAGTTAAATAAAGGCCTAGAGTGTTCCATTCTCTTTTACACCAGAAGCTTCAGTTTGACAAAATACTGAAATTATAACCAATGTCCCATGTTCTCATCCAATGAAGCTATGTTAGGAGAGGTGAGGAGATCTATTGATTATAATATTCTGAATTATTAATAACCTTCCCAATTACAACATCAGTATTTTTAGCACTGACTTAGTCACAGAATATAGCATGCATCATATACCTGCTAAATATGGTTCAGTTTAATCATTAAATGTAACAGATTCCAGCAAGAAGCCCTGGTGTATTTACAATATTAATTGTTCAGAAACTTCATTTTACCTCCCGACTCTATTAAAAACAAACAACAGCTACAGTTAAAATATGGCGTTTTTAACATCAGAATTTTACTACAAGTTGTAAACGGAAGTAAATTTATAGTGACTTTCTGATATTTACTTTTTCCATATTTTTTTTTCTTTGTTTCAAATTTCTATTCAGTAAATCCCCAGCAAAATACATTTCTCTAAAATGTACACATGAATGTGTCCGTAGTTGGGTGAAAAAATAGTATGATACATGCTGTGAAACATTTCCGGGCTCGTAGGAATACTTATTTACTAAAGGTCTCATAAAACTCAGAGTTTACATTTGGTCGCCCCTTCCCCATGTTCGCTTATTGGGCAAACTCTTTGATGTGGGGAATATTTGACCAATTCGGGCAACTATAATAGTCACAAACTTACAGTGCACTTTCCGTTCATGTGCACAGGTACTTCTGCTATTGACTAACAGCTGGATTTTGTCAAAGGACCTTATGCGACTAGGTGTACAGCTCCGAATTCACCTGTTTGACTTTGCCACATCAGATTGGTGAATTGGGGAGTTGATGGCAGGGCACCAGTGTGGTATAAGGTAACTTTTTCATCAAAAATGGCAATGGCAACTGCGACTAAATTAATCTACTACTTAACATGAACTAGGGACAAGGTGACATAGAATCAGATGTAATATTCACTTATATACAGTTAGTGGCACATTGTGAGGATGAACTAGGGACAG
>WMED01028386.1:0-10460 GCA_019650415.1 Pipa parva | reverse complement strand
CACAGGCAAACTGTCCCCCGTGGGAAGAGCGCAGGACTTTACCATACCAAGGACCTTACACTGACATTTTGAACTATCATCTTTTGGTATTTAATAATTTTGTTTGTTGACATCGGGCGCCACACCTTTCTTGACCCCCCGGGTCTTTGAAAATATTGTTTGTTACATTTGATTGTTTTGGCTGTCATTTATTTTGATTGCCCACTAAAGCTCATTCGTGAGCATTTTTTACCTTCTTTTAATAAATTCAGTTGAAGATTTTATCATATGGTGTGATTCACTATTCTCATTTTTCATCATGGATGGATACATGTTGTGAGGAGTGATCTGAAGTTCCCAGTTGGTGAATTATTTTTTACTGAATGTTTTCCGGGAGTATCATCTGGAATTCATATATGTATGCTGTTTGATATTGGCAATCTGGTGAGCAGTTAGAATGTATCATTTTTATTTATATCACAACCTATTGGGTGTCATAAGGTTGTTACATTCACTGCAACTTTGATTAAGTTGCATTTTGATGGTGGCAGCAATATAGTTTTCAATTTCATTTTTACTTGGGTAAAGCACTATTAGTGCACCTGTTTTGCGCTTCCTCCACCATTTTAGGAAATATTGTCGTTTTGCAAAGGTGTTTTGGGAGAACTCCATCTTTTGTGAGGAGCAGCATCAGAGTGCAAGGGGAACAGATTTTTTCACTGAAGAATTGAACTCCACACTAGCGCTGTAACAATTATTTTTGTTTTTGATTTATAGGAACAAGTTATGGAAAATCGCTTTGCATGCTTTTTGTTTTTTTAAACACATAGGAAAATTCATCATTGTGATTCCCCCAGCATTTTTTCGCCACTGCCCCTTTTTTTTTTTAAATGCCAGAGGAAAATTTGCCCTTGTGAATCCAGCCTATAGCCATCAGAATCTGGAATCCCTTCACATTTTTATTGTTTAATTATGGTTTTGTTTAAACAATGTACAGTACACTAATTTATGAACTTACAAAAAAATGGAGATTATTTTTAGTGCTTACATTTTACATAAGGACAGCGCATTAAATACGTTCACCGAGAAAATGTTCACCTGATTTCAGCTGTGGAAAACCCATTATTCTCTACAGAGTGGATCTGGGCTGATATTGATATTGGTACGCCATAGAAAGGGGAACCACAATTTCCACGGATCTACAGTATATTTACTGATAACGATCCTTGCCGGTATCACCCAATTTTTATCCATTGTAAATCCGAGGAATGAACTCAATTCAATTTATTTTTAAAAAAAGAAAATGAGTTGAAAAGGGCCAGAAAGTATGACCTTTATAAATTTACCCCATTATGAGTTTCGATTGTATCAAAATATATACAAAGCTTAGCGATAACGCAGGCCGTTGTCTGCAATGGCGAATGGAACAAAACACATTTTGACTTTTTTTATGCAAACAATAAACTATTATAAAACTGGTCAGATGCAAATTGCACATAAAATTTCACAATAATTCATTGTTGTCATCACTGCACACAACAGCCAAGTTTGCTCCGCTGTTAAAACACAAGGGGTGGGGGAGTTTATAAAGATCATTTTCACCCTTTGTTGTTTAGTTTTGCTATTTATCAACACTTTTTAACATTATTTTTCAGTTTTCCGGACTTTTTGATTCCTTTACAATTTCTAAAATTGCTGATATTGGAAAAGATCGAGATGGATAAATATCAACCAGTTGAAAAGGGCCACTCTTTGCAGCAGTGCGGTTCCCCTTCCATTTCACATTGATATTGATCAACTTTTTCTTTCGACAGGAAAACAAATCAAACTGTGGCTAAATGACTGGACCAACTTCTTAGGGAATAATGGGCATAAAGCAGGTGAACACTTTTTGGTTGACAAAATTTGACAGAACGGCAAGATAAATCACCTAAAGCTGAAATATCGATATATTGATATTTCACTACCATTAACTGGTCATTCGAACCCTTTCGTCTGATAGAATTTTTCATCCCATTGAAGTTGAATTAATTTTCAGGATGTGTGTTTATCTGTACAAATTAATTCAACATCGTTTATATACATAGATTTAAAACTCAGAGCAGCTAAGTGAAATTTCCTTTCATCCCATCCTGCTTAATGACTTCCTTTTACTCGAGGGAATCCCTTCTATTTTCCTCTGCTAATTTGGCTTGAGCTGTTACACAGCTCTAGGATGAAAAGATATGCTGCTTCGGAGATTAAGTAACATCCCTGTGGGAAATCCATTTGGATACTATTTCCCTGAGATCTTGTGTTAATTGATCAGGTAGACTTTGGCACATATATCAAATGTGCAGATTCCTTGCTTAGTGTAATTAGTCCTTAGTAAGTAACTCTTAGTTGTCGTTGCTCTGCATTGCTAATTGTAGATAGCTATCTAGGGGAATGTTACAGGTCAAAGGTGAGACCTCACCTTGGATGTTGGGTTCAGTTTTGGTGGCCCAATCTACAGAAAGTCATTAAGAAACTGTTCAGACAAGGGTGTACTGCTCAGGGTACCCAAATAATGGACTCTGAAATAGAGAATGATATTCATAAAGGGTGAAAGTAAAACATGAATAGGAAGGGAACAAGCATGGTCAAAGAAAGGTCAGGAACGAGTATCTAATAGAACTTCCGCTGATACTGGGTATTCAGGAACTAGCTTTAGGCTGTAGTGATGGGTCAGAGGGATTTAAATTAGGTGTAAGGAAAGGGAAAATAACAAATAAAATAGATGAAAATACTGGCAATGCACACAAGTCACAAATTATCCAGAATCAAGAACCAACAATGAAAGTCTGCAGTGAACTGAGCAATTTTGTGAAGTACCCTAGGGTAGGATATGACAAACCCTTTAAACCCATAAACTGGCTGCAGTTGACTAGTCAGGTTTGGTAAGACACTCAGAGGGTGAAAGTTATTAAACTCGGAAAGACCGCTCTTGGTCTTTCCAAGTTTAAAGGGAGAAATTTTGCTTTGTTCTCGCAAGATTTCTGTTGAGAGAACGAGTTTTTCGATCCCGATTTTTCAATATTTTCAATGGAAAGGTAGCCATGCTATTAATGTAAAGTATGGTTACCTTTCCATCAAAAAAACATTAAAAAAAGTTGAGATTGAAAAACTCGATCTCGAGAAATCTCGTGAGAACAATGCAAAATTTCTCCCGGTAAACTCAGAGAGACCCAGTGCAGTCTTTCCTAGTTTAATAAATTTCACCCAAAGTAAACACAGGGGCCACAGGTGAACTGGTGCATAGTGTAATAAAGAGTGTCATCAGGGAAAGCTTCAAGGTATTATTCCATAAAGTTTAAAATGGAGGAGGGAGAGAGGGGATATGATAGGAACATTAACTATACCAAGGGTTCTGGAAGGAAACATTTCAGAAAAAGCTTTAATGGAACATAAGGAAACAGTTCCTTACAGAGAGGGTTATACATGGAACAGCCTCCCAGCAGAGGTGGCAGGGACAAATACTGTAAGAGAATGATTGCATGCTTTGGATAGATACATGGGAATTTTGTGGATCTACACAAAAATAAACATTTCACTGGGCAAACTTCACATCTGTCTCCTAGGAAGTAGTGATTCCTGCTAGGTTAGTGAGTGGTGGTTAAGAGTTTTCAGCAAAGTAAAAATTAGATTTGGAAGTGGGTAAATACTATTACTCTGAATAAAGGAGTCAAAATCAAATATTCTAAGATAAGATGGCAGTTTTGAAAATCCGTGATAAGAAAATGTTCTGGATTATAGTATATACAGTATGTCATGTATTTTAATAAAGCTGAAATTGTTTCATTATCTATAAATGAATCCCTGATTTTGAAAACAGATTTCAGTATGAGTATAAGTTCATTGTATATGAAATCCACAGTAGGTTCAAAATAGACTATGTTTTAGCATTTTACATTTCCTTTCTTTTTTTATTCCCTCCTGCTATAATTTACTTTGGAAAATATTAACGTCCCAATACTGCTTCTGCGCTTGCTAACATTGGAAATGTGAAATGTTGGAACCTGCATAAATAGAAGATTGGCTGAAAGCAGAAGCGGGAGGTAGCCGGACAACAGAGCTGCAGCATAATTAGCTCACCCAAGTTTTCTCATCCCTAGAGTTACAAGCACTTTAGTTGTAAGTGCGATTACTGTTGAGCTTAAGCACTGTAGAAAAGTTCAACATGGTTTGTTGAACAATATGTTCACATATTCATACTCAGCAGAATAAAAAGCGTGATTCCCCCAATGAAAACACCAGTTGACTGGTTTGGAATGTATTCTTATTTTCATTGTTGTATAAAACTGGGATAGTTTTAAGGAAATTTGGGCCCTAGGCAAAACTAAAAGCGGGGCCCCAGCATTGCCTTCCCCAAACCAAGACCCCAGTTCCCCCTGAATTTAATGGGGATTCCAGCAGCACTCAACCTCAAGGGGCCCTCCAGCTGCAATCATCAGAGCACAATCTCAAACTTACTAGCTCTTCTCTCGTCCAGCACAGGTGATCATGCAATCAACAGCGCAGGAAAGAGAGAAGAGCAGGCATGTCTGTAGTAGAGATCTATTGACTGCTGCTGAAGTTACCATAGAGGTCAAGTGCTGTTGAGGGTCCTGGACAATTGCACACTTGGCCCTCTTTAATGCCAGCCCTGGTCTTCAATGCTCATGGACCAAGTAGGTAGACCAGTGCTGGATTTACATCTCAGGAGCTTATAGGCTCAGAATTCTTGGTGTCTTCTTCACTGTAAATGTACATTTTTAATTATAATGGCAAAATTTGCTTTTCCCATCATGCTATTTATCAAAATTGCAAAAAAAAACAAAACATGACAAATACAGTGAAAATAGTAAGGATCTTATTTATTTATTTGTTTTTATTTTAAAATTTGATTTGAAACAAACTGAAAAGGGGAAATCCAATTCACACCCTTGATAAATTAGCTTTTTGATGTAGATATGGAAAGGCGCAGCGGTTGTGCATTTATTTGCACAGTAGCACTAAGTAAAAGAGTGGCCAATGCAAAAACACATTTGTGAGTCTGTTGTGGTGAAGTGTACTGGTGTACAATAGCTCTGCAGGCAAATGGCAGTGTTTGGGAAATTGTAGCGTGGCAGGTCCATGATAAATCAGGTCTCAAAGGCATTTTTCGATTTAGTCTGGATTATATTAATAGAAAGTTGCAGAGCAGTTTCCATTTATAAAAACTAAGAGAAGTATGTTTAAAAAGCCCTGTTGTCTCAGCATGACTTAAGGCAAAGCTCATGAGCTGCTAAATATAGCAGTGAAGTCAGTGAGTTCTGTGTCCTATTAATAAACAGTTGCAGCCTTGTGAAAATAAGAATGAATTAGAACAGGGTCTCCCCATAGAGCTATTGCTTTAATATGTATATAGCAGGCTATCTCAGCAATAAATCAGCAGGCTTGGCTGAATACAAGACAGGAGCTGTTTCTTATTTTAAGAAAAGAGGAAGACTGGATCCAGCATTAAGCTCTGATTTAAGCTCTGGGCGCAGTATTTATAAGCAGTTGTTGGAATTAAAAGTACGATAACTATCAGGAATATTCTACCAGTGAGAAGATTATGAAATAATCTGAGTACATAATCTACATTCAACCAATCATCCCTCTACTAAATCTTTTACTAAATGGTAATAATAGAGATGTCTGTTTTAGTTGGACTGGCTTAGTAGATCCCACTGCTCGAATGAAGGTGAAATACATTATTCCCTTTGATAGATACACAGTGACACTGCATTCTGTCAGTGAGTTGTGACATGCTGCAACTTTGCTGCTATTCAACTAGTCCAGTGGTTCTCAACCAGTGGGTCGCAACCCCTTTGGGGGTCAAATGACGCTCTCACAGGGGTCGCCTAAGACCATCTAAACATGCCGCTTCTCTGTCTGTCTCCAGGCAAGTCTGCCTGCATGCAGATACACCCGGCGTGATGCCGTCGTCGCTGGGGTCGTGGCACCAGGTAGTTTGTGAGTTTCTGGACTAGTCTGTCTGATTCAATTCCATTCGTTCATACAGAGAGGCCTTAAAAATCACAAGGGAATGCAGATGGTGGGACTACAGAGTCCTGAGATTCTGTAATGATTATTTTCACAGGCAGTAAAGGTCTCAACTAGAATTCACTTAAATCCACACACATACATATGTACGTCCACAAACATACATTACATCCACACACACACATCCACACACACACATACACATGTATGTCCACAAACACACATTACATCCACGGACACACACACTTACATCCACAGCCACTTGCATAACCTTTTTGGCCTTATATTAATTCAAGCAAACATTTATTCATTATCCATGAACAAGGCAGAAGAAAAATGTAGTTTATATGAACCTGTATGACTAGACTATGCTAGACTATTCTTCAGCACAGCAACCTTGTCTGGTTTGAGATGGGGAACTACATTTTATATTGAGCCCTTCAAACACTAGGATATACAGTATTTTCTTGGTAATGCAGTGGCCAGATTGCGCTGTCTTCATGGGTAAATCCTAAACAATGGCTGCTCGAAAAGGGTTTAGCTTCCATTCTGATTGGGTTTCCAAGCAGTCCAGTCATGATGAGAAGACTATGTTAAGATTTTAATGACTTGAGTCCAGGTCACATACTGAGCAATAGCATATGTGTGTTCATTGGTTTATAAAATTACACTGGGAATAATATAGAGCAAAATAAACAATGCAATCTTCATCACTTAACCCACCACGTGTGGCCAAGCTGTTCTCCAGCTAGAGGAACTGTGAGACACTCACATAAACAATATTCATCACATACCAATGCAATCAACATAAATGTAGGCCATACACAAAGGAAGAAGGATTCTAATATACTGTATATAAAAAACAATGCACAAGGAATAAAAGCAATAAATGTGGATTATCACAACAAATATCAAACTTGTAAGTTCTGGTCTTGTGAGCTGGTGGGAAGATTATTTCTTTCCTATGTGCTTTGCTGATACCAGATCGTTTTTTTAGGTTTACAAAATATGAAACCGTACTTAATAATTTAGCTGTGTGTGGTCATTGCTCTGTGTAAAACAGTATAGGCACATAATATCCCCCAAACATCAAGTTGTCTGCTAGCTAGCTGGCAAAATGCCCAGTGATCCTGAAAAAGATCTGGTGTGAAACCATTCAAGTCTCTAGAAATCTTCTACCTCCCACCTCATATCGCTATAAGTTCCACAGTGGAGAGTAATGTTAGATTAAAACTTAATCTTTTGGAAGGAAAGTTCGTGCAGGAATCTGATTTTACTTATTTTTAGCTATGAAACCATCACGCATGCAGCAAAGGTTGATGGGAGAGAACTGAGAGAATTTGGGATTTCCTAGAGACGATTTTAGAAAAGCGGACTTGCACTAGGCACTTTCGCAAATCTAAAGTCCTCTAATCTAAGAGTCCAAAGCTAAAGTCTGAAATCTATCATCTGTAGGTGACTGAAGAACCCTTCAGTGTATTTGTTTGTTGGTTGAAAGCTAGTCCATATAGGGAATCTTTCACATGTGTAGAGCTATTTGTGCAGCTCCTCATTTGTTAATATTTTTATCTTTAAAATACAGTCAAAATTAAAAAATTAAATATAATAGTCAGATAAATCATTCTTATTAGTAGGTGGTCCCATAGCTGCACAGCTAAAGCTTTCTGATAGCCAATCAATGCTGCACTAGTGACTGAACAACAGGTAGATTCAAGCACAAAAACAGATGTGAGACCTACGTTTTTACAAATATAGGATTCACATTGGTTTTATGTAACTATTACATTCATCAGACATGAATAAAGAATAAATTCTGTAGGAATGATTCACTATTCCTCTGGTATGTGCATAAATAGTGTCTTTTTGCTTATTATAGTTTATTTAGTACATTTATAATTACTAGAGAAGCATTTACTAAAGGTCAAAAAGCAGTGAACTCTATGTCTGTATTATACTTGTGTTGCTGATTTGTACAGCGCTGCATAAATTTGTGGCGCTTTATAAATAAAATGATACATACATACATTATCCAGTTTGCCTATTCTGAATTTTTTTTAACTTGACTTTTCGATTGATCCTGTTTTTACTGCAATTCTTTTAATTTTTCATTATTGAAAATTAATTAATTTCAATTTGATTTTGATGTAAACTGTTCTTCTGACCAGGTGTAAGCCATTATTTTCTATAAAAAATTTGCAAGATGGAAATCATAATACAGTATGGAAATTGCACTGAAATGAAGCAAAAGACTTAAAAATAGAAAAGTTTGGTGGGTCCCCTAATGTGTGTGTGGTGCATACAATTCTACCAGACAGAGCAGGCAATATGCTGAATATCATTCACTAGCCATTACAACACTTGTGGCACAGACCAGATACTTAGGTCTTCCTTTCTGGCAATGTGCAGTTGGCTCCCCCCTTTTACTTTGATATCAATTACTGTAGCGCCTACGGATTGTACTGTCTTCCATCCTAATGACAGTAGTCCTTATAAATATGTCAACAGGGCTCATGAGAAACTCATTTATCACCATATGTACTAATTGGACTGACTTGATAATGCCTTATAATATTACAAAGCAGCTGAGCAGGGAGTGCTCCTGCCCACTAAAATATTTAATAGACCATAAAAAAGATTATGAGCCTAAAGTGGGATGTTTGGCTACTTCTTTGGATATTGGGATTGTAGAATATTATCACTCACCAAGGACTTAATAATACAAGTTTATACATGGCAATATCATTATCTACGTGATTTGTGTTGCTGACAGATAACAGTATCTTAAAGGAGATTACAGAAAATTTCCCAAAGAATTAAATTGCATTTTCCGAGTGAGGGATTTGGAAATTCTCCACTTCTTTTCAGCATGGTGATCATTTTGGTAAAAATTTTTTAAAATGAAATAAGTTGCAAAAAATGTTTCATTTCACCTTGAGAAGTTTCCCACTGCAAAGAAAAAGAATTCAGGGTAGGTTTACCCTTATAATCACAGAACTCACTGTCTAATGGAGTGCGAATTCACCTGTCATATTCGCTTCTCTACAATTCGAGTCACATCACCAAAATAGGTACAAATTCACTTCTCACTATTGGCTAAGTGGAGAATGCACTTGTTGAACAGGCGGACAGCGGCAAATGTCACATGGGTAGTGTGGCGTAATCAGGTAGAATAGACATAGGATGAGAAGTCATGTGGATTGAGGCGAATTCAACAAGTGAGGGGCAGTGATGTCAGTCTCACCATATCCCACTAACTGTATTCTGTGAATATTCTGGGGGTTATTCACTAAAGTCCAAATTGTTGCGTATAGCTGCAAATGCGCCAGATAAAGATAGTCGCAATAGTCTGCTACTGTCGCAGTTGCATCTTTATAATGAGAATATTGTTGCAGTCGCGACTTTATTATGGAAAAATTGTTGCGACTTTACAAAGGGGAAATTGTCGCAGATTTGCTATGGGGATTCGCTGTTTGCAAATTCGAAAATCGAATTCGCACCTTAGTGAATAATCCCTCTATCTATTTCTATGTCACCATGTCCCTAGGTCATGTTGTCACTTAGGCGCAGTTACCACTGTCACTTTTGAATGAATAGTTGCCTTATGCAACACCACAGCCCTGCCATCAACCCCCCAATTTGTCAGTCTGAAGTGGTGAAGTCAAACAGGTGAATTTGGAGCAGTTCACCTTGTCGCATACGCAGAGTTTTCTGAATAAGAGAATATGGGGAAATGTTGAATAGATGTGAATTCATAGCTCTACGCGACTATTCAGACTTTAGACAATGAGGCTCTTGGACTTGTAGTTGTTTGTTGCTTTATTTTCTAGTGTAAAGTTCTTTTATTTATGGCAGTGCTGAGAAATGGACTTACTGAAACCTGTATATTTACTCCATTCATTCTCCATCGTTAGACTGAAGTATAGAATTTTAAGGAGAACAAAAGCACAAATTAACTCTATAACATTTTTTTCCTAATGTATCGATATACCTTTAATTAGGTTGAAAATATCTTTATCAACAATATCAACATTTATTAAGCCCTTCGTTCGCAATAGGATAGATGTTGCAGTGCTCCTCCCCCGACGCAGGCGTGATGACGTCACTCATCAGCGCCTGCATTTTGGAGGAAGGTGCTGGTGAGTGACGTCACTTTTTAGCACTCGGTGCAAAAAAGGTTTGCTTTCATTGGTTTAGAATATTAAGTCCCCATCGAAAAGATCTGGAAGGTAAAGGTAGGAGAAATGCTAATTATAAAGTCTCAAATTAACTTTCCTTATTCCAGATCTAAAGCCACAAATAATCAAATTTTTAGCATCTTCCTGTCCCTTATCCTAATACAGCTCTACTGACAGGGCCGGTCCTGGTTAGATTTGCGCCCTGGGCGAACCACCCCTTGGGCGCCCCCCGCCCCTCCTCACCCCATCCCCCCCACCCCCCTTGCTGGCACCGAGCAG
>WMED01028385.1:0-10460 GCA_019650415.1 Pipa parva | reverse complement strand
TTTTTAAGTGGTGGAACTTGCACTATTGGTGACTGACTAAACACTTTTTTCCCCACTGTAGATCCAAAAGAGGCTCCAGTGAAAGTAATGTAAAGTGCAGCCATATTATCGCATTGCTTCGATATCGATAAAAAGAAAGTCAGGCATTTTTCAGGGCATATATTGAAAGCCATCATTTACAGCAGTAGTTGTTTCTGTAAAAAGATATACGCCACTGCAATTTCCAAAGAATTGCTGGCGAATGCATGCTTCATTTTATGTCCATTCTCAGTAATGTCATCCCAGGTCCCAGCTAAATTCCTAGATGCTGAAGAGAATGCCATCTCCGGCCAGCTTCCAGTCAATTGAATTACTACCAAATCCTGTACTGAAAAATAATGACTCATCAAGAACTCTATAACGAGTACCTCTTTTCTCTGCTGTGTATGGGAATATGACGGATAGTCTCAAATAAGGCAAGGCACTCACTGCTGGAAAAATTGCTCTCAGTACTTCTTTCATATTAGATGGACACCTTCATATCCAGCACACACAACTGTTCCACATTACAAAACACTGCCAATTTTAGCATCTAAAAATAGAAATATTTGCCGTACGTGTATTTTAAAAAGGTTACAAAACAGCCTAGACATGCATTGGATATAAAATATGATTATTACTGATTTAATTTTTATTGAATATTATATTTCTTTATTTATTCTTTTTTAGGAAAGTCCAAAATTGGATGCTGTTGTTTGGCAACAATATATGAGACCGTACAATACACAATCCTCCTTTGCATAGAAGGGTTTAAGTGGTATTGAAAGCCATTTTGACCAATTGGGGGCATATTCACTAAGACAAATTTGACCGTATTGATTGATTTCGCCCCATTTCGCTGTCAGTTTTTGTTTCCCTGTACTTTTCCATTGCTCTATAAAGGATCGATAAAAATTTTTCCCCATAGAAATAAATTGTTATCGATAAATATTGATCTGTTAACAGGAGGAAACTTTACAATGCTTATCTATGAGGGTTCCTTCCATTACGGATAAATATCGATATTACTTTTCAATGGTGAAATATTTTAGCTTTAGGCTAAGTGACAGGATCATCTCCATAGGGAATAATGGGTTTACACCAGCCTGAGGGAGGAGAATTCTTTTGAGCCATAAAATTGTTTTTGAACAGTTTAGTAAATAGGAGAAAACAGTGATATTGTTAAATATAGGCTGTTTCTCCTGTATTTACTAGTCCAAATATCTGTTCGACTTTAGTAATTGTGCTCCTTTCAGGTGTTTTCTCTAGAATAAATAAACCATTTCTCCTAATTATATCTATTTTTCCTATATTTGTGCCCATGTTTCTCAATTGCATTTGTGTTTGTAACCTAGCATTATCTACAAATATTGGATGTATTTATTTTTTTTAATATGATTTTGATGAAAACTGTTTTTTGCAAATCTATCGAAATGCACTGAAATCCGACAAGTCACCAAGCAACAGAAGATAATACATTTAAAAATTCCTTGGCCCAGCATTCAGTAATGTACAGTGGATTCTGATTGGCTAAAGCTAAATTCTTATTTCTTGTTATTTCTAAAATAAAAAAAAAATATAACCACAGCTCGGAACGAGACAAGTTGTTTTCTCCTTTGTGTTCCTCTTTATATATTTATTGAAATGCATCGCAAGAACAATGATGATATTGCTTATTTTGTTTCTAATCTCCGATTGCCCATGATTGATGTCCGATGCTAAATGTAAACCTGAATTTACCTTTAAGAAAATATATTCAAGAAGACATATCAGCAACAGATGCGGTCAGCATATCCATCAACCTTCATTAAGGTTTAATATATCCAACCTAGCTTTACTTTTAACTGAAGTCAAGAAACATTACCCTTGGACTGGGTGCATTTCTCTCTAATGGACATTGATGAATTTGGGGGCTTTAAAACTGCAATCGTTTGAGATCCTAATGGCAAATTGAATAAGGTCAGTTCTTCTTTATTCATTCCTGCTTTTAAACCCAGTGGTGCATTTACTTATGTTCATGGATACCCATTAGGCAGATGCTATTTAGATGCAATACAAGCTCACTAATTTGGAAAGGGGCCAAAAGAAAAATTGCTTGGGTAAGAGTAAGATTTGCTTTTTTTTTTTTTTTAATGACCACGTAAGCAATTAGAATAAAATATATAACACCCTAACTTCAATAAAAAAAATACAAATTAACAATCATCAAGCTTTAATGCTGATGGATCCAAATAACAATGTCAGAAAATAATGTATTCATTTCCCAGCAGACATTAAGGGTCTCTTATCAAAGTGCTGCAGCTGTGTGTTTGATGGTACAATCAACATTACCAGTGACAGTAAAACAAATTTAAAGGGAAACTATCGTTGGGAATATTAGGACTGCAATTTAAATAAGTCGTACGGGGTTTCTGATTTCCTGCTTCTCGTGACTTTTTTGTTTTTGTATTTTAAGCATGAAAGTCTAATTTAAAGGAGTTTGTGCAAGTTTATACTTCTACCATAGGGTACTTTTTGGTTAGTTAGTAGACCATTCAAAATAAACATTGAAAGAAAAATAGATTTGTTTTTATAGTAAATCCTAAATAACAGAGGCATAACGAAAGGGGGGAAAATTCAGTAAGGTGCAAACTCACCTTGCGATCCTTCGATTCACCTCACCGAGACTGTTACGCGCTTGCTTCTATCCTACACGCGGACATCACCGAACGCTTTAAAGGTACTTCGCCTCACCTCGCGACCACTCGAGTCGCCTCACGAGACTGGAATACCTTTAAAGCAGTCATAGCAGCTGCACTAGTACCCACGGACTATTAAGGGCCCCACTCGGCACAAACAGTTGTATAGTAAAACATAGAAGAAACAAAAACTCAACTTATAGGTGTTTGGGCAAAGTGGCACTGGAGCCCACTCACTTCTAGTTGCACCTCTGCTTAATAACATTGTTTTTGTAACTTAGTCTCAGTATTTTTCCACCTATTTTCAACCTACCTAGTCATCTTTATAAACATCAGTTAGTTTTCCCTTTTTCTCTACCTCAGGTCTGTTAATTCAGATTCTCCCAACAAATGCAGCACACTGTAGAGAAAATATTTATCCCTTTAAAGGGGAAATATAGTCAGATTACATCTTTACATATGCAGTACTGTACCTTAGTGAGAAGCGTTTCTCCCTAGTAGTTGTTTCATGTGAAGCAGAATGATTGAGTTGGCAGCACTGATAAACTCCTGCACCAGGAAATGTGTGTGTGAAATGTACTAGCCAGTTCTCCATGAAAAGGCACCTTCCCCCGGACATTTTTGCCCTACCTACTACTTAGCACATGTGCACAAGTCAGCTTTCCCTCTGTAATCTCCTGCATTCCAACTTAATTTATGCGGCCAAAAGGTCAGCACACTGTTTAAACAATAGCAGCCAGGCAGCTTTTTCTTCTCGTGCAGAACAGAAAGGAGAGGGAGAGTAAACTGTCAGCTTTTAGGAAAACTAATGAAGGCAAACAAACTGCGAGTATTATTTCTTCCCTGAAGAGATTTTTAACTATTTGTGTCAGCAATTGGCTTAGTATAAAGGAGTTTTATACATAGGTGTACACAGTGCCGGCTCTGGGGCAAATGCTAGGGGCGCCGCCTGCCCAGGGGGGCGCCCCTAGCATTTTTTTTTCATCTATAGTTACACCTGCCCGCACGGAGGTTTGTGTGCGGGGGGGGCGCCGGGGGAGAGCGCGGGCGCCGGGGAGGGGGCGTGGTGTCACGGGTGGGTGGGTGCCAGGGCGTCGCGGGTGGCTGGGCGCCGGGGGAGGGGGCGGGGCATCGTGGGTGGGTGGGTGCCAGGGGAGGGGGTTGTCACGGGATGGGGGCGCCGGAAGAGGGGTGGCGCGGGATGGGGGCGCCGGGGGAGGGTGCGGGGTTTCACGAGGGGGGGCATCATCAGGGGAGGGGGGCACCGGTCGAGGGGGGCAGGGCAGCGCCGGATGGAGGGGGGCGCCTAGGGCGCCAATAGAGCCAGAGCCAGCTCTGGGTGTACAGTTATATCAGCACTTTAGTGCCACTTTAAACAAACCAAAAACTATTTTTAAACATTTTTATTCTAGGTCTTTTTTTATTTTTTTTTTACAAAAAGAATACTACAGGCACTTAAAAAACATTAAAAATAGAGAAAAGCTTTAAAACATGTATATGAACTATTCATACATTCTAAGAACCTTCAAACTAGCTCAAGGCTTATATGTCAAGCTTTTTTCATTCATTCTTTCTTTGTCATTCTGAATAAAACACCAAATCAATTTTTCATCTTCTTTTTCTTAAACTGCATGAAAAACTCCAAGAATCAGGTACCACGTGATCTAATCCTATAAACTGTGGCCCAGCATTTTCAAAAAGATAAAAAAATACATTCAGGAGAGGGGAATTCACGATAGTCCGAAGTGTGGTCCGGATCCTTCGCATCACTTCGCACTGACTGTTATGCTCTTGCTGATGTCCTGCACGCGGACATCAGCGAGCGCTTTAATGGGATTCCAGTCTCGGCGAGACAAAAAGAGTCGCCTCGCTGAGACTGGAATTCCTTTAATGCGCTCGCTGATGTTCGCATGCAGGACATCAGTGAGCGCCTATCAGTCAGTGCGAAGTGAGCCGAAGACTCCGTACCTCACTTCGCACTATCGTGAATTCCCCCCTCAGTGTCACCCAAGTAGTATCTACAGTAGAATGGCGCTCCATGTCACCCTACCTTCTCAAAACTATGCTGTTTTGTCTTGTTGTTTTATAATTAGTAACTGTTAATGGCACCTGGTCCATTTTTTTTTTTTATGAGCTATTGCCAGAGATTTCTAGTTGGGATGAACGATGCAGTTCTATCATTCCTTGAAATCACGAGTCGTTGATTGGAGACTGCAGCTGAATGACAATTATTGTCTAAAATTTTTACAGACTTCAAGACTCATTTATTTCCATAATAGGCAATGAGGTTAAGAAAGCACAGCAATGAAATAGTCAACATTTAAAAAACTGTACAATGAAATACAATAATAAAAAATATATATATAATGCTGACTTCAGCAAGGATAATTTTCATATTCCTGCATCATCACTGATTCTATCTTGATGAATAACCCGTTCCTGCTACTAGACTGACAAATGGCTCAGAGCCAGTGGAAATTACAGGTGATGACAGTATGGAAGTGAAGACTTAATAGGGTTGATGCTCCACACTATGAGCAGTGCTTTGAAGAAACAAACAGTGTAGAAAACCTAACAGTGGCCGTTTGGAATAAAACAGCCAGGAACTTATAATTAAATACAACTGTAATAATGTTTTTGTTTTATATTCATATATGGATTAGATTGAATGTGGACAACCAATTCAAAGATGAAATCCGCTTGGGTAAATTGCTAGTGGCAGAATCTGATGTTAATGGCAGCTCCTCTGGAACGAAGTCAAGTACAAAATGTACACAATGAGTTCTACATGACCCCTTCTGGGAATCTGCCAAAATTGTGTTACCCTGAGGTGAAACGTGTATTTACATTGATTGAATCATAGTTACATAACTAAATAATTCCATGAAGCAAACATAAGAAGAAAAGGCAGATAGGAGCATGTGAAATTCCACAATACACCATTTATAAACTGCCTTTTGTTTTCGTTTTATTTTAGACCTCGGGACATGTTTGTGTTAAGCTGTTTTGGTGACACATTGGCTGCGTCCTAGTGAATGTTAGAATGTAGTTCTTGGTTTCGGGGTTTGGCAAGCTTACCCTATCTATGGTTTGGATCCATTCCAGTCTTCCATTCATATTTCAATCTGAGTGTTTACTGGACAGTTGCTAAATACTCAGGGATTAATATGAACCTTTATATAGAAATCCCCAGAAAATTCTGCAATGATTGTACAGTCGGAAATAATGCTCAATACAGAAGGACTGGCGGGAGGACTCTGGTTTCCACAGTTTAAAGGGCGTATCATGCATCCATAGCACATTAGTACATGACTAACAGCAACGGCTGCTTGAAATTTCTAAATCTGCATGAATTACAGCACAAGCCATTTAAAATGGACCTATCAGCGTTGTGGGAAGGTTACTATAGAGAAGCAAGGCACCCGATGAACCAAACTCTGCCAGTAGTTCAACTCCTAATTATGTATTCTTTATTTATTACATTTTTAAGCAAATAATTGAAATGGAATATGACCAAAATAATGAAATAATGAAATAAACGTGAAGACAGTGAGGTCTAAATTTAATAAACTCGGCAAAGCCCGATTTCGATTTTTCTTGCAGTAAAGATTGCAAAAATTTTTTTCAGTATTTACCGACAGAAACTTGATGATTTCACCGCTTAGAGTTCACCCAATGCTGAGTGGCAACATCATCACCGCACATGTCTGGAGCAGGCCTGATGAAGTTGAAACCGCTCTGCATCGCCAATGCCGGTCTGGGGGGAGGGAGCCAAAGCACAGCTTCATAGCTGTACCAATCGCTATGAAACTGCCCTTCTTCTTAAGAACAGTTTCTCCATTCCCCATGACAGTTAGGACTTTCCAGCTAGTTCCAAGAATATTTTATAATATATTAATTTCATTTCTGCCTTTAGTTCCCCTTTAATATCCATTTATGTCAATGCGTAAAAATCGGCTGGCCATCTGTCCACTGATCTGCTGTTTAATAGTTGCTGGAACTTCTTTAATTACAAACACTTAAAGATGACATGACTTCAGTATGTAAATAAGAAGTTTATAGTCTATGGTCAGTAACTAGGCCGGGCAAAGGATGAAAGTAAAGAAAAAAGGACCTGCAGAGTCTGAGTAAATATAGAACCCTGGGTATCCTACTGTTACATGTTTATATAGAAAGCCAATTTCTTTGACTAAGACCTAAGCAAATACTGCATATTATAAGGAGTTGGGCTATTCTCTGCTCTATATCTGTATACAGAAACAAAACTATCTTTGTACAGTTTATAGCTGTCGCCGAGCGATACTTAAAAGAAATGTATTGCCAGAAATAAAATGTACTCTTTTTAGAAATCTGTATAAAAATGATAGATATTAATGTATTAGATGTAAAATACTCTGAGGTAGTTATTGGCTAAAGTCCAAATTGTTGCATAAAGGTTTGAATTCGCCAGCTAAAGACAGCCGCAATAGTCTGATACTGTCGCGGTCACGTCTTTATAACGAGAATATTGTCGCGACTTTACTATGGGAATATTTGTCACAGTCGCAACTTTAAAATTGTCACGGTCTCGACTTTACTATGGGAATATTGTCGCAATCTTAACATTGAAAAATTGTCACGACTTTACAATGGGGAAATTGTCGAGGATTTGCTATGAGAATCCGCTGCTTGAGAATTCGACAGTCGAATTCGCAGTGAATAACCCCCTAAATGCAGTTAAGGCATGGTTCTTTGAAGCCTTTTTCTTTATTATATGTTGAACTTGCTTTGTGACACTGTTGTATAGATGTGCAAACCACAGAGTGGACATTTCACAATAACCTTGGAGTTCATACATCTGTTCCCATACACACCTTACAGTAAGAAGGATTTATTTTTATCTATTTCAATTCCTGAAACACATTTTCTTCCTGTTTTCTTTTATTTTTATTTTAACCTCTTTCAGATTTCAGATCATCAATCATAATTCCCCATCCTTCAAAATGTAATTTTCTTTCCAGCATTTAAACACAATGTCTTGGAAGCTCCTAATTAGACCCTCCACTTTCAAATCAATATTTGCCTTTGATTAAGCTATTGCATATAACAGTCCTATTGGAAGACAAAGAAATCTCTTACAAATACAGAAACCCATGTTTTAAATGTGAGTTATACATAGTAACAACACTCATTATATCTGCTTGGGACAATTAAAGCTAATTACTTCTACTTTCCTTGGCAAAAGATTCATATTGATCAAAGCATAAATTTGCATGGCAATATTAATTTGCCACAATTTGTATCAATTCTTCCATCGTGTAGATAAATTAGTAGTGTATATTCTCTATTTAAAGGGGCACTATTGTGCTGTTATAACTGTACACAAATATACTGTATATATAAAACTCCTTTATATTAAGCCAGCTGCTGACACAAACAGTTAAAAAAAAAGTTTAGGGAAGAAATAATACTTGCCGTTTGAATCCCTTAATTAGTTTTCCTGCTAGCTGACATTTTCCTCTCCCTCTCCTTTCTGTACTGCACGAGAGGAAAAAGCTGCCTGACTGCTATTGGTTAAGCAGTGTGCTGACCTTTTGGCTGCATAAATTAAGCTTGGAATGCAGGAAATTACAGTGTGAACGCTGAATTGTGCATATCTATCTATCTATCTATCTATCTATCTATCTATGTGCTAAGTAGTAAGTAGGGAAAAAATGTCCAGGGAAGGTACCTTTTCATAGAAAACTAGCCAGTACTCGTCACATACACATTTCCTGGTGCGGGAGTTTATTAGTGCTGCCTACTCAATCATTATGCTTCAGATGAAACATCTACTGGGGAGAAATGCTTCTCACTATGGTATAGTACTGCATATGTAAAGATGTAATTTGACTATAGTTCCCCTTTAAGCCAGGGCCACACTGAGTTGTTTTTTTATTAAATTCATTGTTGTCTATGGTACAAAACATAATAGTCTTTGTGGATTATCTCAACAATGGATTCTATTTTTCCAGCTCAGCTACAAAACAACCAATGTGACCCTGATCTTAGCACATTGTTGCTGCTTTGGAATAAATTGTCACAAAGTAGATTCTGAGTGCTGTAAATGATAGTGAAATCACATTGAATAACAAAATCTTAATTGTCATATTGAAGCAAAGTGATTTCCACATAGATACAGTAAAAGAAAACAATGCCACCCTAATTATCTCTTGAGAAATTAAAGAGGACATACTGTCAGTATAGCAATATTTCTATTTCAGTCACATTTTTGGTCATGGTATTGCCTGAAAGAATAGTCTCATAAGTTATAGCAATAGTTTCTGCATTAATTTCATTGGCAAACAATTCTTAACTCATGCTGGTTTTTCATCACCACTTTCTTAAAGCCTTTTTCATAAAATGTTGCCAGGATACTAAGCAGGAATCCATTTTAACACTTTTATTCACTGATGTGAAATCCTCATATTCATGCCAGTATTCCTTGGAGAATTGTCAATTAGACTGAATACATGAAATTGTCCATGAATTTGCAGCTAATAGATTCAGGTTGTCATGGGCAGTGCGGTGGCTCGGTTGCTCGCAGCGCTGGCTTCTGGGTTCAGTTCCACCTTGGGCTTTCTCTGTATAGAGTTTGTATGTTCTCCCCACACCTGTGTGGGTTTCCTCCCACAATCCAACAGCATACATCTGTATGTGTGACTAAATAGGGATTGTAGGCTCCATGGGGCCGGGATTTAAGTGAATGACAAAGCACTGTGTAATGTAGTAGTGCTGTATAAATAAATACAATTTCACAAACTTTGAGACAATTCACCACATAACAGCCATTCCTTAATAAACAAAGCTAACAAAATGTGTGGTTTTAGTGAATTCACACTCTTTGGGACAATTCACACTTTGATAAATATGCAAAGTGCCATAACTTTATTGTCTTTCCCCCTTTGTCCCCAATGCAGTATGTGCCTTCAGTGTTGCCTCCTCCCATACATCCCCCCCCCACCAATAAAGCTAGTAAACTTGGACCCATGGTGTACCCCCCCCCCCATTGGTACACTCCTGCATCTATATATAAACGTTTGTATAAAAATTAATGTATGTATGTGTGTGCGTGCGTGCGTGCGTGCGTGTGTCCTTATGCATTACTACACCATTCATCCAATCGGCATGAAACTTTGGGGAGTTGTTATGTACACTCCCGGGAAGGTTTCTGGCATAGTACATTTCGTCCCCTATTTCACATAAGGGCGTAACTAGCAAAAAATGCATTATTCATCAGATCACCATGAAACTTTGGGAAGTATGTCTGTCAGTGTGTGTATGGATGTGTTGGTGTGGGTGTGCGTGTGTTGTGTTACAAAAGGTTTTTCCAAATATCGCACGGAATTACCAAAATCATCAGTGGCTAAGTGAACGTGCTATATTAGCAGCTATGAACAACGATGTCAATGCCATCAATTTCAGTATTCAAAACGGAATACCAGGGAAAGCGACAACGTATAAGTCCATTAATACTGTGATTAATCGAGACAAAATTGTCAATTACCCCACAGAATTCTTGAATTCACTCGATTTGCCAGGTATGCCACCGCACATTGTAACACTGAAAATTGGCGTGCCTATCATTCTTCTTTGAAACATCAATCCACCACGACTTTGCAACAGTACAAGACTTTCAGTGAAAAATATGAAAAACAATGTCATCAAAGCTACAATTCTGAACAAGAAATTCAAGGGGGAAGATATACTGTTGCCACATATTCCAGTGATCCCAACAGATATTCC
>WMED01028384.1:0-10460 GCA_019650415.1 Pipa parva | reverse complement strand
CATTTTGGAGCCTTGTGAATTCCCCCCTAAATCTTCCACACAAACTGTTGGAACTGTGTTTTCTGCTGACATGGAAGGATTAAAGTGCACCGGTCACCTCAAAATTAATACTAATTTAGGTTGTACTAATGAAATAAATGTTTTTGTAATTATATATGTATTTAAAAAAAAATATACCTTTATACAGCATTTCACTCTGTCATCTTCACATTTCTTTCCTGAGTGTTGGGCGGGTGTGGCTAAATGATGATTAACATTATAGCTCCTCCAATCAGGTTTCTTAAATCAGGATCTAGCAGACCACTCGAGTCAGACTGGAATCCCTTTAAAGCATTCGCTGATGTCTGCGTGCAGGACATCAGCAAGCGCATAACAGCATGTGTTAAGTGATGTGAAGGATCTGGAGCTCAATTCGAACATTGCTGAATTACCCCCTTGATCTTTATCCTGGGAGCTCTCCGATATCAAAGTGCTCTGCAACCTACTCACCATAGTTTGCTCTCACTCTCTGGTATGCTTTATTTTGGCAGCCAGCAGGTAATATCCTATTGTCGAAAGTCGCTTAGACCCATAAATGATCACAAATGCAGCAATTAGCCTATTCTTCATCCAGGGATCATTGTATATAATGTAACGCAGCTAGTAAGGTATAAAAGGCATGTTCCCCCACAAAATATTCCACATTTTTCCCAAGGTAGTTAGTCCACATTTTAAGAACCATTTGCCAGTATCCTCATAGGAAGAATCCCCTCACCCCCACCCAAGAGAACTCTATTTTCCAAGTGCTTAAATTAGGTAAATGTTAACTGCTAAGTCTGTACAAAATGATTCACCTGGGAGAAACTTGTATTTATTTATATATAAGGTAGATTTTTTTTTTCCGCATCCAGTGTACGGGATCTAATGCTTCAGCAATCTTATCTACAGATTTCCCCATAGATTATTACAAAATATTTCGAGTTAAATTCCAATTTCACAGGTAAGAGGATTCAGTCAAACAGTGTGATATATAAATCAAGGCGAGAGGAAAAAAAAATCAATTTTGTTGAACTGCACATCAAATTTTAATGTATTGTGTGTGGCAGGCCTTCCGATGCGCTAAAGACTTTGGACTGAGTGTGTATGTCAGTAAAGGCAAGCATTATATTAGGAATGGATGTATAGTATGGTATTGCTTGTTACTTAGGGGGTTATTGGCTAAAGCCAAAATAGTTGAGTAAAGGTTTGAATTCACCAGATAAAGACAGTTGCAATAGACTGTTACTGTCGTAGTCACGCTTTTATAATGAGAATTTTGTCGCAGTCACAACTTTAAAAATTGTCAAGACTTTACAATGGGAAAATGTCACAGTTGCGGATTTGTTATGGGAATCCGCTGTTTGAAAATTTGACAGTCGAATTCTCACTTTAATCAATAACCCTCTTAGACTTTGTATAGCCACCGGCGCTCTCCATCATTCACTTAAAACCATAGTCTGTGCAATGCTGTATTGTCAAACTTTATTAATGGCCTACAATTTTTTCAGAACTCCATAAAATAATCACTCAGCAATTAGCACCTACTGCTGAAAGGGGATGCATAGCTTGTATGTTTTTATGAGATATTTGAATACATTCTCTCCAAACTTTTTATTATTATTTTTTTTAATATTGTCATTTTTATATGGATTTTGCTGTTCTGGTTTTTTTTTTTTTTCTTTTCTGGATTTTCTAGGCTGCTTCCAGAACCAAAAGAATCCCCTCTTCAACTGTTACAGTTACCTTCTCAGAATAAGAGATCATGGGACATATTAATCATACCGAGAATTGTCCTATAGATGCGACAATTCATGACAATTTGACACTTCAACAACTTACCATATTCAGCAATGAATTCTATTTTCTACAAATTGCCAAATTGTCACACTATTTTGCAACATTATTTACACAACAGTTCATAACTATTTGCCACAAATGTGTTAAATTGATAAAGTATACTAGTGCGAATATGTAGAGTTGGCTTCACCAAATAAAAGTGGCAAATTTGGGGGTTTATGGCAGAGTTCCAGTTACTATTTTGGAAGAGTTTATGATAGAGTTCCAGTTATTTTAATCAAAGGCTTAAAAAAATGTGGTGACCAAGTGATAATATGGGCTAGGAATTGTCTGCCATTGTAACGGTTCTTATGCTAACGCATTGTCAGTATGTTGTCATTAATGTAGAAAAGGATAGTTATGTATGAAATTACGTCACCAAAAATATATAAATACTGTTAGTAATAAGGTACTACATAATGTTTTGCAACAATTCACTTTGTCACTTTGACAATAAGTATAAGCAACTGACTTTGCTGCAATATGGGTGAATTGACACTTGTCCCAAATTCATAAAGCCTCCTTCACCCAGCAAAATCAAATTCACACCACACTGCACAAATTCTCACTTTGCAGCGAATAAGCACAAAGTCAAGAAAAAACTCACGGTCACTGTAAAAATGCGAATTGAGTGCTACTTCTCCACATTACAGAAAATCAAAATCTTTAATGAATAAGTGAAGCTGGAGAAGTGACTTACTGTTGTGCATTTGAGCATCTAAGAAATGACTCACACTTTGATAAATAACCATGTAAACAAAGTCTATAATAGGGGGTTATTCACTAAAGTCCAAATTGTTGCGTATAGGTGCGAATTAGCCAGATAAAAACAGTCGCAATAGGCTGCTACTGTCACAGTCGCATCTTTATCATGAAACTATTGTCGAAGTCGTGACGTTATGGAAAAATTGTCACAATCTTACATTAAAAAATTGTCACGACTTTACAATGGGGAAATTGTCACGGATTTACTATGGGAATCCGCTGTTTGCAAATTCGACAGTCGAATTTGCACCTTAGTGAATAACCCCCAAAGTTCTTAGCCGTTTAAGACAGGATTTTCCTAGATTCATACATAACTGGTTATGTGCTGTGTAAGTGATAGGCTTTTTTAGTAAATAATGCAACACTAGTGCTCAGATACTCCCTTTCTCAGAAGTAATTTCTGATTTTTGCAAGCTGAAAATGATTTGTTGCTAAACGCTGTTATGGATTCCAAGCTGAACTAGACATATATCATTATTTAATACAGTTTGCTCGGATAGTGATGCGATTATGGAAATAAACAAACTTGCACCTGGCTATTTATTCAATTGTTGTCATAGGGATCGTGCACTAAACATCTTGTATTGCTTTGGAAAGTCTGAGGCAAAATAAATCGTAGGCTTGTCTTGCTCATTCATTTACTGTTAGATTTAGAATAAAAAAATGAATGGATATTTTAGTCTTGTGGGACTAGAGTTTTAAGGTGGTTTGGCTGACCTGATTGACCCTGAGCATGGTACACAATGCATTATGTTGTTGAATAAGTGTCAAACCTAGGAATAATTAGAAACAATCATTCTATTTAGACCGGGAAAACAACTAGCAGGGAAGGTATCATACGCAATATTCTTTATGACAAGATAAAATAGGACAGCATGAGCACTGTAATGTTTACTGTCCCCCTGCCCACATTTCCTTATGAAATACTGAAGGAAAGAAGCTAGTGTGAGACATTACAGATGTTGACTTCCTGGTGTAATCAGGTTAGTTAAGGTTGGTGTGTACACACAAACATTTCAGTTTGATGGTGCTTCTGAATGATAATATATGATTTTTATTCTGGTGCTCTGTCAGAAGAATTCATTAACAGGGACAAACTAGTCTAGTCTGGTCTAGCATTCAGCTGTTAACATTCATTGGTATAGGGCAGTGGTCAGCAATGTGCGGTTCTTTAGCCGCCTTGTTATGGCTTGGAACACACCTCAGAAGCCCCGCCCATGACCTCCGATGCCTCTTCTGATTGGCCATAGGCAGGTTATGTGGTCGGGAGGAGTGTGTAAGTGATGTTCAACTTCATTTTCATGTTCATAAAACCAATTTTTCACCAGTCTTGCTGTGTGTGTTGGTGCATTGTCATCCTGATACATGGCACCGCCTTCATGATACAATGCTTGAACCATTGGATGCACATGGTCCTCCAGAATAATTCGGTAGTCCTTGGCAGTGACATGCCCATCTAGCACAAGTGTTGGGCCAAGGGAATGCCATGATATGGAAGCCCAAACCATCACTCTGGGCAAGCAGCAGTCTGGGAGGTACTCATCTTTGGGGCTTCTCCACACCGTAACTCTCCCGGATGTGAGGAAAACAGTAAAGTTGGACTCATCAGAGAACAATACATGTTTCACATTGTCCACAGCCCAAGATTTGCACTCCTTGCACCATTGAAACTGACATCTGGCATTGGCATGAGTGACCAAAGGTTTGGCTATAGTAGCCCGGCCATGTATATTGACCCTGTGGAGCTCCCGATGGACAGTTCTGGTGGAAACAGGAGAGTTGAGGTGCACATTTAATTCTGCTATGATTTGGGCAGCCGTGGATTTATGTTTTTTGGATACAATCCGGGTTAGCACCCAAATATCCCTTTCAGGCAGTTTCCTCTTGCGGCCACAATTAATCCTGTTGGATGTGTTTTGTCCTTCTTGGTGTTATGCTAACATTACCCTGGATACTGTAGCTCTTGATACATCACAAAGACTTGCTGTCTTGGTCACAGATGTGCCAGCAAGACGTTCACCAACAATTTGTCTTCTTTTGAACTCTGGTATGTCACCCATAATGTTGTGTGCATTGCAATATTTTGAGCAAAACTGTGCTCTTGTCCTGCTAATTGAGCCTTCACACTCTGCTCTTACTGGTGCAATGTGCAATTAATGAAGATTGGCCACCAGGCTGGTCCAATTTAGCCATGAAACCTCCCACACTAAAATGACAGGTGTTTCAGTTTCATTGTCCAACCCCTGTATATTCAACTTTCAGGTTGAATTGGATAATAATTTTTTTTTTTTTTTTTTACTGAGCATCAAACATGCACAGAGATAAATAATGAATTTCTATCATAGTTTTGCTTCAAGAGACTTTTTTTTTCTTTTTAATTTTTAAAGTCTAATGATTTATTGGATTCTAATTAGTAGCTGCTTAATTTCATTAGGGTGATAAAAATCTTACAATGTTCACATTATAGGCCCTGCAGTGCCGAGATTCTTCTTATTATTCATTAATGATTTGTTTGGTCAAAAAAAAAAATTGAGAAAAAAAAGGATAAGCCCCAGTGTCTAGAAGAGTATTCATTACGGTTTCATTACCAATTACATGTTGTTACTATGAGGACATGTACTTTCTGCATTTGCAAATTATTCGCAGTTGTAAAGACATCTTAAAGGAGCCTCTTTGTTTAACCTCAATGCTACTTTGTCTTCAAAGTATAAGAAAAATGTAAGAATCTACGCTGTTTCAATTTTAATTATTATGAGAAAATGAAACGTGCGTATCCCTGTATTGTTCTGGATGTGAACTCTTTAAGCAACATTCATAACCTTCCAAACAATGAATACATCAAAATAATCACAAAATGAGCATTCAGTGATGGGAGAGGCTGTAAAGTGAAGTAGTGCTTATTTAGAATTGAATCGGTGAGCTCATAACTGAGTATATGTGAAGTGCTATAGTAACAAGGTGTGAATGGAATTGTGATTCTTCTCCAAGGACACACTCAAAGCATTTATGGAGGATGATCACATTGCACAAAACCATTATTTGCAGCAACCAACAGCATGACCGATTCTCTAATCAGATCAGAGTCCTTAGCTATATGTATTTTTAGAGTCAATATAAATCTGTGTTTTAGGGTTTAAATGTCTAAATGTACTTTTAACATGTACCAATATGATTATGGGTGAGGGAGCCAGGGGATGCTAAAATAAGATGCTCATTGATGTATTTTGTTCCCCAATGCCTCCTTCTTGTTCAAACCAGTCTTCACTTTGATGATTGAAGAAACACTTCATGTCTTCTGCCCTCTCCCCAGCTCATGCATGCACAGTAGCAGGTATTGCTGAACAATACTGCTTATGCGCTTGCTTGCATCAGCAAGGAAGGAGAGGAGGCATAGCTGTAGCTGGGTCGATGCTGGAATCAACAGGATGAGGAGAAACTGGAGCAAGAAGAATAAGGCAGTAGGGGGACAAAAGACATCTACGGGTAAGTTCTTTTGGCTTCCCAGTCATAATGGTACTTCTCCTTTAATACTGTGACTGAAAAATGTATGTGGTCTGCTTTATCTTTTCAACAGAAGAGAAACATCTACTTACCAATCAGTGACTAATGTAAAAGACAGTCTACAGACCTCCAATATGAAAGAAACCATATGTTTTCACATGGATCTGTGATTAATGCAATATGTTCCTTGCCATATAAATGCAAATAATGTCTAAGATTAATAATATGTATTCGCTTAATGGCCGCGGATTTTCTACCAAGTGAAACATTCTGAAGCCTCGGTTCTACAAGTGAGTGTTGCCATGACGACGTGAAACTTGGGATAACAGTTTCAGGAAGTTGGTGTATTGATTTAATTTCCAGCTTTATACCAACTGTAAAGTGCCAGTAGCTGCTACCCGAAGCAATACTTTTTGCAGAGCCCTTTTGTAATGAACAGATATTTATTAGACATTTATTAAAAGCAAGCTTGGAGCATATTTTCATGCTTTATCTGTTCTTTTTTTCTTTTCTTATTTTATTATTACTAGGTATTTCAGAGCTGGTCCGGATATCACTGCTAAATTACGGCAGACTTCATTGTAAGGTTTTTATTTCTTGAGTTTCAGATTCTACAGATTTGTCTATTTGTAATTTCCGCATCTGTGCTGGACAGTCTAGAGTATTTGCTGCCTGTAAGTGGTAAAAGTTTTTACAGTGATGTCAGAGACAGTGGAAAAGATTAAGGTGATGTGCACAGAAATCTCCAAACGCACATAAATAGAATTACTTGCAACTTCCACACGTATAAACTTACACAAACTCTCATCATCTCACTGTACGATTACTATCCATTTCTCAGACATTTAGTAATCATTGTAAATAATCCCACGATATCATGATCGGTCAAGGTTTTTTTTTTTTTTTTTGCGCCCTAAGCGGGGTAATGAAATTGACACATTTTTTTTCATACATTTAGGGGCATTTACTATGTGCTTCAAACACTTGTCAAACATATAAAATAGATGCACTTTTACACAGTCCCTGCGCGCATTGCTAAATTGCAAGCTTTTGGGGTCACTTTGCAGCTGGTTTAGTTAAAGAAGAATGGAATGTATTTGTATCAGCCTTTCTGTAATCTGTTGGCATACCTCTGATATCAGACAAATCATCCTGTATGTACCAGGCTTTATAAGCAAAAAAAAAAAAAAACACAATATATTACGGTTTCAATTTGAAGAGATTAAAGGGATGTTATCACATTTTTTTTTTCCATTTGTCTCAGCACATTTGTACCAAACTAAATTGTTTACACAGGCCAATTTTGATTCGCAACTTATTAAAAACATATTTAATACTACATTAGAAGCTTTGAAGAAGTATCCCAAGTTGTTAGCAATGATTTCTCCCCAGCACTGTATGTACACGGGAGGCGAAATCTATTAAACTCGGAAAAGCTCATTTTTGCTTTTCCGAGTTTATTAATTGGGGCGAACACCCAGAAGTTTCTTGTGGTAAGTATCGCAAGATTTGTTGCGATCAATACTTACTGAGAGAAACTTTTTCCATTGAATATATCCATGGAAAGGGTAGTCATAGTCATACTTTACATTAGTGTAGTATGGCTACCTTTCCATAGAAATATTCAATAGAAAAAAAGTTTATCCCGGTAAGTATTGATAGAAAGAAATCTTGCGATACTTACTGCGAAAAACTTCCGGGAGTTCACCCCAATTAAACTCAGAAAAGCCAAAACAGGCTTTTCCAAGTTTAATCAATTTAAATTTTCTGTCTTATCTTGAGTTATCTTAACTCATTCTGTTGGAATACTGCAATGTTAATAAAATCACAATGTGTTAAAAGACAAAGCCTGGCTACACTGTGAAATGTTGGCAGCTGCTTAATGTGTATATTGTTTAGCCTGTCAGTTATTATTACAGGTAACAAAGATTGAGAGAAAACAATCTGTTTGATAAAACTATACTTTATTTTATAAAGAATCACCAGCAGCTTTTAGTTATTGTTAACATACTGTATCTGTCCAGATATACAACTCAATTACAGGCATAACTTTACAGTTTTGTTTTACTGATGCTTAGGGAGAGTATCTTATATATTTAGCCACAATAAATAATGAGAACAACAGAACTGAAACATTTCTTCCCTCTTTATTTGGTACCCCACTCCCCCAAGAAAAACATTTATTTCTTAAACAGATGTTGATTTTGGTAACTAAAGATACTCTCACTAACCATTGGCTATACTCCATAACCACTGGTTAGTCTTGTGTATTTTTATACCCGGTAGAAGTTTATGACCAGGGGGGAATTCACGACTGTGCGAAGTGAGCTCCGAATCCTTCGGCTCACTTCGCACAGACTGATATGCGCTCCCTGATGTCCTGCACGCGGACATCAGCGAGCACTTTAAAGGGATTTCCGTTTCGATGAGGCGACTCTTTTGGTCTCGCCGAGACTGGAATCCCTCTAAAGCGCTCGCTGATGTCCACGTGCAGGACATCAAGGAGCGCATAGCAGTCTGTGCGAAGTGAGGCGAAGGATTCGGAGCTCACTTTGCTCAATCGTGAATTACCCCCCAGGTCTGGAAGCCATCTACAAGATCCTGCTGACGGTCAGGTGTGTCCTTAAAGGGACAGTATAAAAAAACAGCAAATCAGTTAATGTATATGAATGATTTATATGCATTCATATTTGTCACAAAATTCCAATAATTTAGTTTTACATTTATTTTCACTTTATTGCACTTTTTACGCAGGACATAAATATATAAACTGAAAAATGGCACTGAATAAGTATCTGTTTATGCAACAGATCATAGGTGATTTGACATACTTGAAATCCACATGCTACTGCGCTGATTAATTTCTGGTTTCCATGCATTGCTGCATACAAATTAACAAAAAAAAAATTGCAGCCTGCGCCAAGCAGAACTGATGGCTTTTTGTCTCCTTATGTTATAAAAATAATAAGAAGAAAGCACAACGGTTAGGAAATGGTTAATGTGTGATCATAAGCAATAAACGGTTCCTGCAGAAACAATATTGAAATGCACAAAAATCAAAAACTCAGCGGTAACACATATAGGTGATGACAGCAGATAGTAAGAAAAAAAATGTGTAGGGGAGCGGTGAAACCTTGATAAAATAAGAGATATTGCAGAGGGATAATGAGTAAAAATCATTATGTTCAAAACCGACCCTTTAAATGACTAAATTGAGCTGACTTAGTTATGAATGTGAATTTTACAATTTATATATTGTCTATTTACGGTTAGAGAACAATATAAAACTCAACAGAAGCTCCCATCATTCTCAGCTAGCCGGCTGCCTCAACACTCCTGTAACACTACTTGAAATTTCCTGATTTATTTACAGCAAAAAAAAAAAAAAACAAAAAAGACAGACGGTCTGCGCGAGAAAATAATAGCTTTTAATAATGGTCTTTTCTGACCTCATGAAAACAAAATCTAAGAGCCATTTGCAAAAAAGAAAGGCGTCTTGAGGCAAGCTGGAAAATATATCTAATCAGTGAGTACCACACAGGAGCTAGCTGAGCGATGATGAGGCAATGATGAACTACCAATGTCTAGTCAGCTGCTTACACAGGCAATGAAATCTCCTTCTGAGTAGTTTAAAGTGTTTGCAGACCTCGGTGGCAAATAGATGATAAACACAGAGCCCAGATTGATAATGAAAGCCTTTGAAATTTGTGTCCAGCTTAGATGATTTGACGAGAAAGAGCCAAAACATTTTTTTCCCCCTTTGTAGCTACTTACAACCTGATTTAAAGCAACAGACTGGAAGTCCAATGATCTCATTAGCTTAAGGGAAAAGAGAAAGAGGTTTTTTTTCCCAGAATCCAGAAGGAACTAATTGCAATCTGAGTGGGAACCATGTAACATAGCACTGTTTAGAAAGTGCACATACAAATCAGAGGTTGTTTTCAGCTAGCACAAGTTACAGATGCAAATAATCTTATCTTAAATCTTCATTGGTTATGGTGAGAAAGACAGAGGGCTAGAATATCTTATTTCATAGGGTCATATTTAACGGACATTCATGGAGACCAACCAGTCCTTCTCATATTAGCTTCTCAGTATTAACCTATGATGATGTAGACTGATGCTCTACTGGATTTTGAGTTAAAGGGTTCAAAAAACTCCTCCAGCAATCGCAGAATGAAAAATGAACAAACTTTTCTGTAAAACAATAATTTCAAACATTATTGCGTAAAGTTTTAGGGATCCACAGCCCCCTCCTCAAGTAAAACAAGAATGAACAAACTACCAAGCAGTCACATGCTAGCCTCTGGGTATTGACCAGTTACAATGTAGACTGTTCC
>WMED01028381.1:0-10461 GCA_019650415.1 Pipa parva | reverse complement strand
TACTTATAATACTGTATGCTTTATAAGCCTCTATTATAAGCCACTATTATATATAACAGTATATTCTTCACCAGCTAGCAGTAACCTGAAAACCAACCACCAGCCAACACACCCCATTATTATCAACCATATCTCTAGGTCCATTTTCCCTGGCACCAAGTTTACAGCTGTTACATAAAAAATCTAAACATTAAACTTTATGTTTTTGTTAACTTATACCATATGTGTTTTGTTAGTCAGTTTGGTTGCTCGTATTTCCTATAAATATGATTAGGCCTTACTCAATATCACCTAGGCTAATAAAGAAATCAAAGTTTTAATAGACTTAGAACATATTCTCTGAACCACAGAGTACTATGATAAGTAACTTGTAAAATAAACTTTCCATGGTTGATAAACTCACCATCATTGTATAAAGTAAAAAACAGAGAGAGAATTTAAAATTTGGGTAGGTGGATACCAGAGGAACAATTCAAACAATAATGTGAGGAATCAACTTAGCACAAGTGAAGTACATTGCAATTATAAAGTCATAAAATATAACTGTTTAAGTGCTAGACAATGCCGCAGACAGTGAGTGAGACAAGAGAAAGGAGCCAATGTCTCATAAAATTATAAAAAAATATAAATTAAATTTGTTCATAAACATCAACACAGTGCTGTGCTCGAGTGTAGCCAGAAACAGTTTTTAATTTATTAAAGTAGGTAATTGAAAGTTGTGAACAATGTTATTAATACAGAATGATAATTCACAGTACATGTATACTGATTTTAAATGAGTGTTCTGACGTACTGGCCACATCTGAAAATGCAATTTGTTTCTGCTGTAGGCTATACACACATTTTTCTGCACAAAAATAGAAGTTGGTTAATTGGTACCAAAAATAAAAACGACAGGCCAGCTCTCTCAGGCAGTCAAACTCTTGTAATCATGTCAAATGCAAATCGCACACAAATTTAGCCATTTAGCTATATTTACATACTTACAAGAATTAAATAGGTCATTATGGACAGAAAAAGAGTAGAATGAGGTATCTGACAGAAAAAAAAAAGAATTGGGCAAATGTCACTTTATATGCATCACCCTCCAAAGAAAATTAGTTCTTGTAAAGGAGTTTCTAGAAATGTGACCAATTTGCCAAAAATTGTGTATGGCATTCTACAGAATTGGTCATGAACACCATTACCTAAAGAGTCATTCAATGTTTGACTAAAAACTATGCAGTACTTATTGTAGCTTACAAGTTCCCATGAAGTCTCCCTATCCTATGGGGTAAGAGCATTCCCATTTGCTGTTGGTCTCATTCAGTATTATTGCCCCAGGTAGATTATTCATAAGGTGGAGGACAATCAGAAATATACAACCAAATAGGTTGAGAGCCATGAATACTTGAAAAATTCTGGTTGAGAAATATAACAGATTAGCAATGAATACTTATTTCTACTTATTTCTACTAATTTCTCCTTTGCTGTAGCATGGAAGATACACTGACCTCCTTCACATTCTTGATTACTGTTACCTATTATAGTATTGTTCCTTATTTGACAATTGATCATGGAGGGAAGTTGATGGTGGATTCTCCTGTACAAATATCAGTCTTGCCATCTCCACTAAATGTCCCTTCTGATAATGAAGCAACATATGTGGTTTGTAAATAAAAGATTCATGAGTGATAAGCTTGACACATGGCTTGATACTGATGGAGAGCAACAAAGAAATAATGAGCACAATATTGGACATTCTTTGCCACTAGCCAAGTTAGATAATGTAAGCTTTTCTTCCTATTAGTATCCACATGTTATTATCAGCATCCTACTTTTGAACTTTACAAAGTAAATGACTGTACTTTACATGATTAGAGATATGAATAAATGACAAATGGCCTAGCCCCCATGAAAATCACTTTCCTGAACAACTTAACTTTTTTATTTCCAAAGAAAAATACAAAAACCAAAAATTCTACCCCAGCCTATCCAGAAATTTACCCTAAAAAACAAGTGATTTTACCTTGTAAACAATTGTGTACAGTTTTGTGTTACTATTTGTCTAAATAACAGAGCTTTATATTTCAACAAAAATAAGTACAGAAAATATAAGGTAAAACCCCTGACAAATTTCAAATTGTAATAGCACAGTAGCCCCTTACACTCTGCCCTAGGTTTTTAATATCAGATAATAGTGCCAGTATTACATGCCCCTTAAGAATGGGTATATATGCAACCATATAAACTAGCAAATAATTAGGATGTGGAATTCAGCCCTCTATATCTAATGATGTAAAGAGCAGCACCAGGTCATAAAAGATTAACAGGGAGTCACAAAATAGACTTTTGGGACAGTTATTTTATTATAGCACATTGGAAACTGCAAGCTCCTTGAGTCATTCATTTGACATGTTTAACATGGAAGTCACCTCTGAAGCTTAAATAAATAAGGATGGAGAATGTGAATTATTTCTTGCATTCCATTTACTATGCCCTCTCAGTCCTGTACACCAAGTTTTTTGTTCTTAAAACCAGAACTCCAGTAATATATATTTCTAGGTGACAAATACCTCCTAGCAACTATGCAGGACCCTATGTTTTAACCAAATGTAGCCTTTTCCCTGCCAACTTACACAGATCTCAAGACATGCATGCAGCTCCTTGCAGCAAAGTAGGCAGAGGCGACCACTGCATCTTCAGCTTATTCAGTTTCTTCCAGTTCTTCAATCCAGTTCTTCATTTAGTGCACAGAAAAATTAAACTTTGTAGCCATTGCTGCTTCTCCTACGCAGACCTCACCTTGCAGAATATATAGTCTGGAATAAAAAAGAAGAAGTCCCTTCCCTGTGACATGTAACTCTACATGATAACTACTACCATTTCTAAATAGCAGGTCCAAATCACTGACAGTCCCTTTTACGACTGTGAAAAAAATGATTTGTTTGTAGACCATTATATAGATAGATACAACTATAACAATGTTTTCAGAGTTTTTAATGTTGCTAGGAATGTATCAAACAGCCGCCACAAAAGATTGCTGTCAAGTTAGTCTCTATAAAATAAATTCCAATTCTTTAGTTGAGTCTGAGGCCACATCTTTCTATAATAACATGGAATCCAACAAGGGCGAATTCATTATTATGAGGTCTGGTGAGGACCAGAGCTGATTGTGGCAGTGATGATGAGAATAATAATATGGGTGTACAGTAGTGTGACCATGAAAAACATGTTTTGTGTAACTGTATCTACAGTATATAGAGGCTTCAAATCTATTTATATTTATTTACATTTTTGATGGGCATAATTGTGCTTTACTTTGTAAAACATTGTGATGGAATCAGAGCCAAAACCAAAATACATATCTACCTATTTTTTTTACAATTTAGTTAAAATGCTGATCTGAGGAAATGAAGAACTCTAACTTTATATGTGAGGAGGATTTGGCTGAGATAAAAATACAAGCAGAGCCCTTGAGTGTACACAGGAGTAAATCCTTCCCTGTCACAACAGAACAGTCTTACTGGTTTCAGTGACACTGCATTTTTTTAAACTGTAAACTGTAATGTCCATTTACAATATGGTAAGCTCTTGAGAGTGCTTTTCGCAACTAAGACCAGGGGCTTCTTAGACTCTGTGCCTCGCTGCGTACCTAAGCTAAACCCCAAGGTAGTACAGATCTACTCTCTGCCCATGACAGTAAGCTTATGCCATGGACCCCGCTAGTGATCCTGCAGCTGTCTACTTACCTGCATTGGTCTCTCATGTGATACAACAGACCGCTAAACAAGAACATATGATGCAACTTTTACAGAATCTCTCCTCTCATCTGGATATCCTCCAGGGTACGTCAGTCAGTATGGCTGCAACAGCTCCTCCTCCAACTGCCAGTTCTACAGCTACTGGGACCCTTATGGTTCCTCTTCCTCCACCCCAGCCTTATGATGGAGATCCTAAGTCTTGTTGAGGTTTCATTAACCAGTGTACTAGTCACTTTGAATTTATGGCTGCTCAATTCCCGTCTGATCATGCCAAGGTGGCATACAGTATATTATGAATCTCCTTGTTGGGAGGGCCATAGCATGGGCATCTCATTTCTGGGAAAGGAATGATCCTATTATATCCAATATTTCAGATTTTTTGACAGCTTTCAGAACTGTCTTTGGAGAGCCAGGACTTCTGCTGCTTCCACTTTGGTACATCTCAGACAAACCACACACTCTTAAGAGGGTGCCCATATGACATCCTGATGGTTTTAATCGTTTGCAACTTTCCTATGGATATTTTTAACGCAACTTTGGATTAAACTTCTCTGATTTTAATCGAGTGAGTGCACTTTATTTTCTTCAAACCACACACTCTGTTGGTGATTACACTACTGAATTCCGTACGTTGGCTGCTAAATTGAACTGGAATAATGAGGCATTGGTTGCAGCATTTTGGGAAGGCCTTGCTCCTCATATCAAAGATGAGTTGTCCACCAGAGAATTACCCGATACTCTAGATGCTTTAATCTCCATTGTCACTCGTGTGGATTTATAGGTTCAACAGCGGGTTAAGGAGAGACAGAGGTTTCACAGATTCCCTCCATTGGCTTCTAAATTTAAGAATCCATTACTACCTCCACCAGAGGAACCCATGCAGATTGGTGGCCTGAGATTACCCACTTAGGAGAGAACAGGTTGACTCAATCTGAGTTTGTACCTCTATTGTGGCACCCGAGGACATATGAAAAATGCTTGTCCTGAACGTTGAAGAAGTTGAGAAATGCCAAGATCTAAGTGGTGTAGGGGACATCGCTATAGCCTATGCTACTAGATCCATCAATTCTCAAATACTCTTTCCGGTAACGGTATCTTTTGAATTTCAGTCTATGTCTGCTACTGCTATTAAACTTTCTCGATCTGAATTTTGCCCAAAGGTTAGGTATTCCATTAGTTCCTCTGAGAACCCCATTGCGCATTTCAACTATCAACAGTACTGACATTGCTCATGGTCTCATTCAGTTCCATTCGAAACCTTTTAAGTTACGTGTGGGAATTTTTCAGGAAGAGTCCATTTCCTTTTATGCGTTGCCCAGGGCTACCTGCACCTTATTACTGGGGCTTCCATGGTTACAGCTCCATTCTCCTACCATTGATTGGTCCTCCGCGGATTTCACTCATTGGAGTACTGCCTGCTTTTCTTCCTGCATCCATTCATTTCAAAGACTGATAAGAACATGTGTCTTGGCCTCTGCTTTAAGGTACCAAATTCCGGCCCCGTGACGATCTTTTGAGGATGTGTTCTCTAAGAAGGCAGCGGAAATCCTTCCTCCACATAGATCCTTTGATTGTCCCATTGAATTGTTACCAGGTTGTACTCCACCTAGAGGCAGGGTTTACCCATTATCTGTTCCAGAGACAGAGGCGATGGCTGAATATATCAAGGACAATTTACAAAGAAGCTTTATCTGGAAATCTAATGAATGACACCAGGCCATCAGCCCAGGCAAACATCCAAATGAATAGAAAATAAATAATATTTATGTATAATAGGCATAAATTCATAAAGTCAGAATATGCTGGGGTAGTCTGTGGGGAGCTAGATGAATTTAGGACAGTATGTCCTTAAAGGTGATAAAGGTGTAGTTTTAGGCTAGTAGAAATGAGGTAATGCAATTGTTGGTAAAAGGAATCATTTCTTCTACTGAGCCTAAAGGCATTACTGACACAATTATGCTGAACTTTTATAGTTACCTAGTTACATAATTAGTAAGGTTGATAACATGTCAATCGGATGACTCTATGGTTCAATCACTTAATTTTACAACTTTATTTAATCAGTGTTACATGTGATATATTCACCTGTGAGGCATTAAATATTCTTTGAACCAAAACAAGGAATCTTTGCAATTACAGTAAAAAAAAAAAAGAGTCATATCTATGAAATTGAAAGAATGTTCACTTGTTCTCAGCATTATAAAAATAATCAAGCTTCTCACAAAAATCTTTACATTGGCTCTGTATGTATTTTACATATTATGTTTATTTCCCTTGCTATACAAAATAACCCATCAGCCCATCAGTTCCCTTAATTCATTATTTTTGTTGACCATCTCGGTCAGCTGTTCAGCATGTTTTAAAAAAATGAATGCTCAAACCTGTACCTAATAGTTAGGATGTTATTTGCTAATCCTGTTATGCCAAACAACAAGCATTAGAACATTCTATAAAAGTTTATTTATTCAGTTAGCACCAACAGTAAAATATCACATTCCCCTGAATGTTATTTAACTAACCAATTATTTGTTGGCCCTTTGTGGATCTGCTAATGCTATAGGATGTATTTATCAGATGGCGAATCTAGATTTTTTACCCAAGTATTCTCCTTGGTCTTTAGATCTATTTTCTAGACTACAAATTAGGCCAGTGTCACACTGGCTGTTTTGTAGCTGAACAGGAAAAATATTACCCATTGTTTCCTGTGGGTTAATCCAAACAGGCTGTTTTGTTTTGCACCATAGACAATAATGAGTCTAATTAAGAAAACCTGCTACAAAACCACCAGTGTAACACTGAAGGGAAGGGAACATCTAACCATTTTCCCAGGTAAAACATCGCAAGCTCTTTAAATAACTCCTCACACACTATGTTTTTAGGGTGCCAGGCAATCTTTTCTTGGCAGAGAACACCACCCCTGGAAAGATCTGTTTTATACTTTCTGCTCCTTGTCTAGGAAAGTAATCTCTTACACAGGATCCCACTTGGAATTATGAAGTTCAAGTCCAAAACATATGCCTGACTTCTCTTTTGGCTCTGCAAACAGCTGCTTCTTACTGCAGCTCACGAGGCCGCTAAAAAGAACCTCCTTTTTATTCAGTTCTTTATATACAATAGGTGAACTAATACAAGCGGAATTCTTCAGTCCATGTCAACTCAACAGTTCTACAAAAATAAATATTGATAATATCCCTGCACAATGCTGATTAAAGTAAAATGCACACAAGTGTTTTTCAAAAAACATCCAATCAATGTAGTAGCTTTCATTTTACTGTAATTTTTACCCTGGACAAATACAACTAAATGCCTTGAGCATTCTCTATAGGCAGCATAATAAACTGCCTATGTATGCATTATGAGCCCTTTTGCAGTGGTTCTTTCAACTGAATGGACATTTGGGGGATATTTATCAAATTCAAATTTAAATTCGACTGGTACATCAATAATGATAAACTGCTAAATTTGAGGAAAATTTTGATATTGACGATATTAATCATTACTAAGCCCCTCACCGAAGCCTGTTTAAGGGTGACAAAAACCCATGATTCCATATAGAGATGGTTCTGTAAATTTTTCTAAGTCCCCATCAAAAAGATCAGCGATATCAAAATCAATTGAAAAGGAGCTTCAATGAAAGCAATATAAAGTGCATTGACTTTTTTTATTGATAAATTATATTTGGCACTACATAAATTGAAGGAAATTAATAATGTGGCAAAATGAAAATAATTGCCATAACGCAGTGAAAAACTGTAAAATCGATCAAATAGCAATGACCTTGACAAATATCAGCTTTGTTGTTTTATTGTGTGGAAGTAGCAATTAAGAAAACACACAAACACAAATATTAATATGCATTTCTAAATTGTAATAATCGTATTATGCCAATGATGTAGAGCACAGAATTTTTATTTTATTTATTTTTATTTTCTATATCCATGGGGTAAATTGTTGCAACTGTACTAGGTTCCATACTGTTAGGAAATGTGTGCTTAAAAGATGCTCTTACCCACATTCTTTCATCCTGACTCGGCGTCAGTGTCTGCCACAGTTGCCATCTTCACTGGGGTTGGTTAGTCGCAGGCGTCACATACATTTGGCGCCTAAATTCCCTTCTATATGCAGCGTAAATGGTTTTGGCGTGGTGTCACAGACCCGCTCATGCACAGCATCCTACAGTATATAAAACAGCAAGATACTCAGGCCTGCACCAAATTATAGAGCTCTTTATATTCTTGGGTGTGCGTTTAATCTGTTCTGACCTCCTGTGTATGACCTTGGCATGTACTGTATCTCCTTTAAGAAAGCATTCTGCCTTCCTTGACCTCTTTATTTGTACATCGACCCCGACTCTTTGCTGCCAGCCCTGACCTTTGCAATTAATACTGACCAATCCTACTCTCATACTCTTAGAGTTCCTGTGCATAGTAGTCCTAGGGGCCGTGACCTGGGCATAGCACTACAGCAAAACCCTAACCTCCTTGTGGGGGTCCAGGTGAAAACCAGGTGTGTCTTAGATTCTGCCCCTTAGGTTCTACTCAGTACATTACTCAGTTAACAGCTGCTACCTCCTTCTCCTCTCTCCAGTACTGGTGCCCGTCTGACACTTACTCACTTGGCACTCAATCTTCGGCACCAACAAATTATTTAGAATGATGCCTCATCCCTTCCCCCAAGAAGTGAGTTTTTTTACTGGGGGTGTGCAAGGATGGGGACCCTGGTGCATAAGTTGTAGCAGGGCCCAATCAACAGTGATGCATTACTGGGTATATCAAATTGCACTTGTATTCCAGAAAATAAATGCAAACAAAAGAAGTAATGTATCAAATGTTATTTATCTGTAATGCCTGCAAAACCTTATGCACTAATATTACTATAGGCCTCTTACATAATAGATGAAAAACTAGAGCCCTCAAATCTCCAGCTCAAACAGTGCCCAGTGGCAATGAGGTGTAAATATTAGCAATAAAATTGCAGCATTCCATCAAATCTGAGCAACAATGAGGACATTTCAGCTTCAGTATATCTCTTTTCCCTCTTGGGCTATTCATTCATAAACTTTGTATAATACCATAAAGGGAAATCAAACTCAAATCCCAACAAAAATTTAGCCTGCAAATTAAATATTCATTCCCTAATCCTCCTGAAATCTACCTCTCCAAGTACTGTGTGTGCTCATTTTTCTTTTATACGATCAAAGAATCAAGCTGTTAGTTTTTTATACAATGAGCAAAACTCATTTCCATTTTAAATTGACACCTGGGATAATTTAGTTCTTCGCACTTTTTGGAAAGTTAAATCCCAACCTGATTTCATATACTTTTTAATTATTTTTTTTTAATTTTTTTTTACACCAGTATAACATACTGCTTGGGCGGAAAGCTTCTATATGAAATATTTATATTGTGCTGCTGTATGAAGGTTTAACATAAAATGTATGTATTGTATCATTTATCATTGTATTTATTGCCCACTATGGGTACAGTATTATGCAAGGTAATATCATGGAAGATTATGCAATACAGTTATAAGAAAACAAAGTTATTAGATCATAAAACAATGACAAGACACAATATGAAATTGTAACAGTGTGTGTATAAATTCATAAAAAAATTAAACCCTGCTCCACAAATCTTAAACAATGATTTTTTGATTGTTGGTGGAAGCTGATAAATTCAGTCAAATATGCAGCTTACTGAGAGGTTATAGCTTGTCTTTGTAAACTTTCTCCAATATAGTCAAACCCTATAGTCAGATTTTAATACAGAGTATCTCATAATCCAGGGTATAATTATCAAAGAATAAATTCTTCTCCCAAATTGAATTTGCCTCATTACGCCACAATTCACTCTTACTGTTGCCAAAGAATAGTAAAATAATGTAAAATTGTTTTTACATTTATTACAATGACAGATAAATCCTAGTTCAAGTTTGCATGTTTGGTTGCCACATTTTTAAGCCTTTCAAGTCAAATGTCATTACATAAGTAGCCTAAACCCTGCGGTAAGTTCCTCAATTTTCCACTTTCATTCGGTGCTGTGAAATACACGTAATAATGATCAGTGCTCCTTAGCAAATTGTCACTTCAACACATGACAAATACTTGAAATGTTTTCACCATTTGCAGCAAAAAGATGCAAAGTGGTGCGTAAATATTTGCTTGTTGTAATATCACAAACTATGAGTAAATTCATCACAGCACTAAAAATACTGAATAAGCAAAATTGGACACTTGCATAATTTATCAAAAATGTATGCGTCTGCAGGTGTTAGGATTCTGGCACTGAAAGGGGTTAAGTTCTATGTTCCCTCTGACCAATCAGATGGCCCCACAGGGTTTTTAACTGGTCCACTCCCCCAAACCTTTGCCACAGTATTTTGGTTAGGTACTAACAAGGTGATTCTGGTTCGTTTGTTAATATTCAGTGTGTGTTTAACCCTTTAACTGCCAGCCTTTTTTTTTTCCGTGCACCCCGTATTGCCAAGCTGTTTTTAAGCATTTTGCGCTGTATGTGTTTTACCAAAGATTTTTCAGGGAAAGCAATATAATTTCCAGGAAAATTATATATCATTTTTTTCAGCACACTTTGGGCTTTAACATGCAATGTATCATTTGTCATTTTTTTTTTTGCTTCCTTATTATTTTGGGTGAAATATTTAAAAAAAAATTAAAAAATTAATATTTTCTCTTAAAACTGTCACTATTTTTAACAGAAAA
>WMED01028379.1:0-10461 GCA_019650415.1 Pipa parva | reverse complement strand
GTACATACATGTTAATGTGTATAAGACATTATTGTAACATGAGTGATATTTTGGGGGTGAATGCAGCAGCCTAACTTTTAATATTATTTTTTATTATCCCCATGCATTTTCTTATGCAATTTTTTTTTTTATCTCCTCCTTCCCTATTTGCCTGAGCACAGTGGCCATTGTGTCTACTTCTCACTTTAATCTTTTTATTGCAGGCAGTTAAGAGTTTAACCCCATGTGAAGTGGTGGATGATGAAGCTGTGTCCCAGATTCGGAAGGGACATGACACAATGTGCATGGTATTAACAAGCCGGATGCATAACCTGGATACTGTGAGAGCTGTGTGGAGTTCAGGTGATATCAAGGTAAAATGTGCAAATTTTGTTCCTTTGCACAAATAGTAGCAGGTCCTCATAATGAGCTGATGAGAGGATCTTTAAATAGAGCTGTGAATTAAGATTGAAAATCTAGGGAATTTTCTGTTATAACTGAAGAAATAAGGACTGAAGTTTCCATTCCATTGTAGGGCTCTTAACGAAAATGTGAGAAAAACAAAACATAAGCATTAATTTTCTGCTGCAATGCTGTTTTCATTAGACATCCATGGATTCAGCCGTGGCCATTAATGATCTCTCTGTGGTTGTGGATCTTCTAAACATTATAAACCAGAAAGCGTGGGTATCATTTTGTTCATTGCTTTCTCCTTTTTGTTTTAGCAATTCAGAAGTTCCTAATTGCTTTGCAATTTTCATACAGGTCCCTATGGAAGCTTGATCTCTGTTTAGCAGTTCTACCTCAGATAGAGAAGCTGCTACAGAGCAAGTATGAGAGGTCAGTAGATGAGAAGAACATAGATATTAAACCGTATACATTTTTTCTCCTACAGATATTTGGGGACACATAGTGCGTGGGTTTATTTTTGTAAATAATGGGGATCCACTAGGCCTACAGAGGTTGTTGTGGATTCCTCTTGGGGTTCAGAGTCTAAAAATTGCCCCCTTCTTCACAAGGTAACTTGGGTTTTGATGCCAGGTTATTTCAAGTTGCAGCCTCCTGGAGCCTTTCAGCTGATGAATCAGTGGGGTACCTGAATGCTGGTGCTTGAACAAAAGTTTGAAATGAAACTGAAAGCAACCCCAAGACTGGAGTAGAACAGAAACTACAGCGGATAACAAAAATGGAAACAGTTGGAGTCGGGGGATTATTCACTAAGGTGCGAATTTGACTGTCGAATTCGCAAACAGCAGATTCCCATAGCAAATCTGCTACAATTTCCCCATTGTAAAGTCACAACAATTTTCCCATAATAAAGTCTCGACTGTGACAATATTCTCATTATAAATACGTGACTGCGACAGTAGCAGCCTATTGCGACTGTCTTTATCTGGCGAATTCGCAGCTATACGCAACAATTTGCACCTTAGTGAATAAACCCTAGGGTGTCAAAAACAAGACAAGCTTACAGTACTCAGGAAACAGGATTATTGCTCTGTGGCTAAAGTGATGTGCATCAGACGTAGTGATACAGCTCATAAGCTTCAACAGGATATACTTCTTGCTCAGACAAAGTTCATGTGAAATGTAAACGCAGTCACTTACTGATATTGGCTGACAGGCAGATTCTCTGGTTGGTTGGAATTCAGTCCTTACAAGTGTTGGTCAGACTAACTATGAGATATAATGTGCACCCAGTAAAAATTATAGCTCATACAATAGTCATGAGAGAGTGCTTCCATAGCACTTCCACATGTTCACTGTCGCAAATCCAAGAGATGCTTTCAGCTTGAGTTTGACCTTTTTGTATTAATAGGGAACATCAGGAAAGTCCAGATCTCATTTTAATGTCTTAGTTAGAATGGATGTGTTTATCTGGAGGGGGTGGAAAAGTTTCACTTCCCAGGAATCCTTAACACTTGCAGCCAGTCAATGTTTAAGGTTGTATTTAAGATTACCTGCAGGTGGGCTTTAAAGGGGATCTTTAAAGAAGTTGAAATTTAGAGAACAGTTTAATAATTACCAGTAAGGGGTCCTGACAGTTGTGGAGCAAGACAGTCAAGGCGAATCTTCTTTCACTACTAGGAAAATTTTTCAGAGCCGCTATTTTGCTATTAGAGTGAAACATTCTTCTGCACATACACACCACTGATGCAAATTAGTAATGCTGACAATGGCAGAACAGAGTTGCTTTGTGAGGGAGACCTCTTGAAATTAAAACAGCCCTTGTAAAGGCCAGACATCAGATCCCTGTCAGATTGGTATAGTCTTGTCAAGACCACAACAAATTACTTGTAGAAAATCACACAGTCAGTTCAGCTGTTGTTTTACTGCAAGTTGACTTGGAAGTTGAAGAGGTTTTTACTCTGCAAGAAAAGATGTATTTAACGTCTGATTTTAGAATACATGACATGCCATTGTATTGTCTCTTAAATAAATGGCCATCAATGTCTGATTCTCCATCTTGTACTTTTTTGGAGTCTTTCCACTATGCTGGAGCCCACCTAAGTTATACATCTAACATTTGTGGCAAAATGTGTGTATTTCTGGGTTGGACTTTGCCCCACCTTCTCATTTAATGGTGATGGTGAAAATACTATATTTTCTATTTAGTTAGGCCAAGACCAGTATTTCCACCTTGTATATATCTTATTCCCTATTAATGTTTAAGAAGCAAACAAATCATTCCATGATCATAAAAGGGAAAAGGGCATGTTTTTATGTTGGAGAGGCACTTGAATCCTATCTGTTCTGAAATGTTTCAATCTTTAACAGATTCTTCCTTATATGTTTCTTTTTAGTTATGTGCACACAGGCTGCCTCTCACTTAAACTGATTCTACAGAAGTTCCTTCCACTCATCACTGACATTCTGGCTGCACCTCCTTCTGTTGGAGTGGATATTTCTCGTGAAGAAAGGTTAGAGGAACCTTATATAAAGTAGGACCTAGTTTCTATAGGACAAATCAATCAAATGTGGTGGCTGTATTCAGTGTTTATAGAACAGTCCACAACCTTGTAATCCTGCAGTTTCATACTGCACCATCATGGCATATTCCTGAGTTTTGTATAAAAGCAGGTAGGGTTTTGGAGAGTTGAAGGGGGAATGAAAAGATAAGAAAATCTTACGTTTAGTAGGCCCCCCCGATAACTTGTATTTTGGGCTCCAGCACTCCAGGTTGACACTACTAATAAACTAAATTCATACATGCAGGCTAAAAACATATATTCAAATGTTAGTAGTAGAGCCATTCATCAGCACTCCAGTGAATGTGTATAAAGTGCAAGTTTCTTTTTTACATGTTAAATAATTTTACAGCAAAAAATTAATATGGCAAAAAACACATTACATTTAAAGTCATGTAATATCCCAAGTCATGTCATATTCTGGAAGAGTAAAAAGGGATATGATATCAAAACTATTTTTTTTAGTTCCCCTTTAAGAGCTAGACTACTAGTGGGTAAACAATTTATGTGGAAAATCCAGTACTTTGTGGGGCAGTAGTGGATATTTTTTGTTCATTTATGGATTTATTATTTTTATACCCATAGGGATAATCTGTTTAGTGTGTGGATTGGTGTTCCTATAATCTCTTTATATGAGTGGGACTCTAATCTGTGAACTAAGCACAGCGTACATTAGATTGCTGCACTTCTTTACCATTTTTTTCTGCAGTAATTCTTTATTTTTCAAATGTAAACACATTTTCTGGTGTATTGATAATTACAATGTTAGCTTTGTAAATGATGCAGGTGGGTAGGTAGTGAGGCAAGAAACCATCATTTTATGTTTAGTTTACTAATGTGCATGTGTAAGCTGTTCCAATAATCAGATATATTTGTGTTTATACTTACTTCAAACAAATATTAGTTTTACCAATACTGTGGAGAAATAACTGCCATGTTAATCTAATGGATGTTTTTTGGCTTTTCAATGTTTCTCATCTGTTTATTTGATAAATGCCAGTAGTCCATCAGTTACATTGCACAGTAGCTCATTTATATTACTTATTATTTATTACTTATTATCATTTATAATTGTATATTATGATATTAGCCACATTATAAAGCATTACTACTACCCAGTTAAAATTTCACATTGCTCAGTTGCCCACTTACTTTTGGATGAGCTCCTGACCTAAGTCTTACCCAATAAGAAAGATTGCTTGGGACATAAAGACTTAGAGAAGGACTTCTCTTTCCACCAGTTAAAGTAATGCTAGTGAGAACTCACCTCTGTGTGAGTTTTAGGTTAATGTAGGCAACAATCAAAATATATGGTTTGGGTACCCAAAGTTTATTTATATTTAAGTTACAAGAATGTACAAAATACAACTGCGTAGTTTTTTTTTTGCACAGCTCAGTTAAAGGGCAGTATTACTTCAGCATAATACCTGTCCCCACAGGCTTTCAAAATGCAAGATGTGTTACAAGCAGCTGCGTACTCTGAATCATCTGGTGAAGAGCAGATCCTCACAGAGCGGTCGTTATGGAAGTGCCTTCCGAGAACTACATCTCCTCATGTCTGCGCTGGAATAAACGGTCAATGCAGGTTTTCACCATTTGGATAACTCCTAACAGTGCTGCAGGCAGGATTCTCTGCTTTGCACCCTGCTTTTGTGCCTGTTGAAAGTGACCGTCGGTGGATGAGATGTCCGAGCTGAGTTGGAGTGTCAAAGCCGCACACCCCTCGTGTAGGCTCTGTTTCCTGGCCAATCAGTTATTGCATGTATATGCAAGTGTTTGCTGACTGGAATGGTTGAAGACACATAATACTGTTGCATAAAATATGCAGCTAGTTAGTGATTGTGTTGGATTGCTGACAGGCACAATTCTGTATTTTATATATATGTATATTTGTTTTTTTTTTACAGTTTGCTTTTATATGAGCAACTTTTTCTTGTAGTCAGTAAAAATTGCAGTCTGCAGAGCTGAGCCAGCTCTCTTAACAGCATCTCCTCCTGTTTCTATTTGTATGATGCTTCAATAGAGGATGTATTGAATACTTTCCAAACATGGATACAGCCTCCAGATCTGTGAAGCTTCAATTTAAACTTTTTTTTCTTTTCAATCCTCAGACTCACAGTGTGTGATATTTCCTGCCCTGTTTTTAAGAAATTGACTAACCTATTATGTGACATAAGGCAAAAAAAAAAAATTCTGTGATCTGGACTGAAAAATCTGTTTGGTGCCAGGGTGCCAAACTCCCTCTACTTTTCTTGTATTACATTTTATCAATGGCCAGATGCTAATGGCTGGGTGGTGCACTCATGCTTTCTGTATGTTGTAAACTTATTTACTATGTAATTTATAGTTAAATTTAATTAAACCAAGTGTCATTTTTTTTATTTTGCATGTAATCTCTTACCTTCATTAGTAACCAGTGGTCCTAACGTAACTGAGCCCAAATGTATTGTGAACTTATTTTTGATTGGTAGTTTATTTTTTGCGTCCTGTTAGGGTTTAAGGAAGCCCAATACTAAACTGCATTTCCTGCATGCGGTCAATGCACAATCAGTTGTTTGTGGCTGTTCCTGGAGAGCTTCTGTTCTCTGTTAACTAATGTGAGACACTAAATCATATCCTGTGATGCAATGCTTTATATGAGCTGGGGCAAATAAATGCAGAGTGCTGCAAACTTGTAGTTTAACTATTCCCTTTATGAATATAATATTTAAACATAAGAATCACATCCACAGTAAATGCTAGTTTCATTTCTCATTTAGATAATGAGGATCACGTGTCATGAAATTGAGAAATGGTTTTATGGGTTACCACATTCTTTCTTTATAACTGAATATCCAAAAAAAAAAGCAAATATGACAAAATAATTAGTAGTTAGTTCATGTGTACCTTTTAGTTGCATAGAAGAAATGTAACCTGTATCAGAACATCTTTATCAGTGTATTTTTAAAGGAATGACATAGCAGCTGTATTACATAGATACTTTTAGGCTGTTGCCTTTCAGTTTGGAGATAGAAATACTAAATATAAATTGTTAATGGATAATGAAAAAGCAGGCATTAGTGATCTTAAATATAAAAAACAATTACGTACTGGCACTATTTAATATTTATTTTATAAGGGTGCATTCATAATTTGGTAATCTGACAAACCATCTTTTAATTATTTGCATGCTAGAGAAAAATGTTTCCCTAACCATTCCTCAACAGCACAGGAATCAGTCGAGTACCTCCTTCAGCTAACTTGTGGCAGAAAAAAGTTCACAACACTATATTTGCACCTTTTGGGTGCCTGTCTATACCAAGTGCATGTCTGTGGTGAATGTTATTTTCTCTCAGGGATAGGGACAAATTCTGTCACCCAGGAAGCTTTTGCATTCCATGCATAGTTGAAACAATGACGTCATTTGGAACACGGAAAAGCATTAACTTATTGGAGGGAAGCCTAGTTTAATTGCTATTTTACAGTGCAAACAAACCTGTTCCACTGGCTTCCAGATATGGGTTCAGCCACTGGGAAAATTAAGTGCTGCAACATTTGTGTTTACCTATAATGTATTTGTTTATTTTTAATGCTCTGAACTTTGGTCTTCTAAAAACAATCCTGGGAAAGTTATTTCCTATCCCATCCAAAAAAAAAAAACCAGAGCTGTTTATGATGACCAGGACCAGGATTATGTCTTGCAGCCAAAGGCCACCTCCAGAGGCATAGGTATGAACCTGGTAACATTTTGAACAGTTATGTACTGATGACCAAGTATCTGCCTTGCAAAGCTGCTCAACATGGTTACACTGTGTCCAGGTGGTACGCATGGATCTGGAGTGCAAATAGAGAAGGAAGGAGATTTCTCTTTGTTCAGGTGTGCTTACTGAACGGTCTTCCTAATTTAGTGAGCTACAGTGCCTTTAGAGGCAGGCTGTCCACAGTAAGTTGCAGATGGTATCACAAAAAGGACTTTGGAGGAACTAAAGTCTTGCGTTCGTGAGGTGAATTTTAACGCTTGAATTGTGTTGAGGTGTGTGAATATTTTCCTTGGAATTTTTGGGGTGTGGACAAAAGGAAGAAAGAACCAGTTCCTTGTTGATGTGAAAGGTGAAAACTGCATTGGGGAGGAAGGAAGGTAGTGTGCATAACAATGCCTTATCCTTGTGGTGTTAGGGAAATTTGTAAGCAGATTAACAGACCTGCAATTGTGTAAGTGATGATAATTTAAGGTAAGTTTTTCTCACATTGGAAAATGAGGAAAGCAGGGCTGCAGGAAAAGGCTCCAATATCTGTGACCTGCTTTCCAGATGTAATCGCTATTAGGAAGGCACATTTTCAGGTAAGCCATAGAACATCCATTGAGGCCAGAAGCTAAAGGAGGGGGGAAGGGTCTATGAGGGCAGATCCCACAGCAGTGTGGGATAACAGAATGGTGGTTGGATATGTGCAACCCTTTGCAAGAAGGTATGCATAATGAGAGCCAAGTACTGTTAAAAATAGACAGACAATTGGGGGCTAATTCACCATTGTGCGTAGTGAGCTGCGAAAGCCTTCGGCTCACTTCGCACATGGTGTTATGCGCCCGCTGATGTCCTGCACACGGACATCAGCGAGCGCATTAAAGGAATTTCAGTCTTGGCAAGGAGATTCGAGTGTTCTCGCCAAGACTGAAATTCCTTTAATGCGCTCGCTAATGTCTGCATAACACCATGTGCGAAGGGAGCCGAAGGCTTCGCAGCTCACTACGCACAATGGTGAATTAGCCCCTTGACCTTTAAGAGAGTCCAGACCCGACTGAAGAAAGGAATAGAGAAATGGCAGATAAAATCGGAAGGGATTAGAATTTGTCTCAAAGCATCTGCTCAGAAAGGATGGCCATTTATTTGGTAAATCCTGGAGGAGACAGATTTATAGAAAGTCTCTATAAATCCTTCTTCAGAAAAAATGAAAATATCTGGATTGAGGTGTAAGATGTCTCAGTTTATCTGGATCTATATCTCACAGGATTAGGTCTTGCTGCTAAATGCTGACCTCCAGATCCACTTGGACCAGGAATTAATCCAGGACCATGGACCAGAAATTAATTGTGGCCAAAGGCTGCATCAGATGAAGCAAACATGCTGATGCAGTAGAATTTTGTAAGGAGGATCTAATGGCTGCCTTAAAAAGCTGCTCGGCCGTAGCCAGATTCCAGGAAGCCCCAGATAAGCTGAATGCTTTTGTGGAATGTGCCTAGTTATGGAGGAGGGAGTCTTTCCTTTTGTCATATATGCTCAGGGAATAGTCTCCTTAATTTTGCAATGTCTGGGATAGTGGAACTAGAGTAATGACTTTGGGCTAAAGAAACTTTGAAATATTTGGGTTTTGTGTTTTACAGGGTGATCTAGGATAAAGGACAGAAAAAATAAAATTTTGTTGGATGTTCTGTTCTGTAAACTGAAGATATAAGATCAAGAAGCCATTTTTCCTGAGACTAGTGCCCAGGCTATGTATGTGTGTTGAATTCTGCCCTGTACCTGATCTACTGGAATAACATTACTAAGCTAGTCATACTGACGGATGGCTTACAGACTTGGCCAGATATTTTTGCCTTATCTGGGGGTTTTCTCTTAAAGACTGGAGAGAAGTTGGGCCTGTAACAATGATAGGGCATAAAAATGATGCCCAAACAGACAAGTCTCGTTAAATGGGATCAAATTGTATTTTTTGTTTTAGTCAGTTGACTGTAACTTCACTCAAAGAAAGCAACTAGCTGCTAGTGATGCCCACTGGGAAAGATTATCTCTGGAAATGCCATTCTGAATACTTTGAAACAGAGAATCTGGCTAAGAGTCTATGGCTCTGTTGACACAGGGCAGAGCCAGATACTGCATAGACAGGATTCTACAATCCTTCTAGTAGTGCTGGCTGACATAGCGATATGGTAAGCTAGGTAGGGAGTAGATATTGCACTATATATATATTACAACTCCCCCCCCCCCTTTTATTAAATGAACCTGCTATCTGCTGTAATATATTTATATAGGTCTATGGTATACAAAAAAGATTATATGTTTGGTGATGATACTTACTCCTGGCGTCCCTATATTGGTCAGCCTTTTAAACTTTGCAGAAACAAGGAAAGGAGAGACAGAGGCTAATTATTACCCTTCTAATGAATAAATTCAAGGGTGTGGGTAAAGCCAGTGGAGAATCCTACTTAAGCAAAACCAGATCAGCTACTGGTTTCAGGTGTTGTGAAGAGAACACAGGAGAAAATGATGGTGAAGGGGAGGAGACCAGCTTAAAAGGAAAGTGGGAGGAACTACAGATTGATCTTTGCAGTGTCCTACTTACACATGATACACCCTATTATCTGGTTTTCCTGTGTCCCCAACAATGTTAGGGAATTAGAGATATTTTTAAAACCAAAAGGATTATATAAACAAGCCAGAACACACTGCATGCCCAGTCTCTCAAGGTATGAGCAAGGCATTGGACAAAAGAAGATAGATAATGCTTGTGTTATTTATTTTATCCTGAGAGGTTACGATATAAAATTCAAGATGTCAGTAAGAGTTTCTCTCCAGCATTTACAATCCTGCAAGCATCAGAGGGAATTGTTCCAGAAGTACATCTCTTAACTTTTGCTGAAACAATTATACATGCATTAAGGCAAGTGAGGTCATGGATTCAGCACTACGATCTGTTTTTTTTTAACCAAAAAATTAAAAAAAATCACTGGTTAATCTTAGTCTCAAGAAGTGCACATTAGACAGATTAAGTTTGTTTTCAATTTTCAGTGTTCTCTAATCCATTTACCCATCAATTCCTATTTTTATCTGTAAAGCCTGGACATAATTTTAAGTGCGAACAACCCATATAAAATGTTCAATCTCAAAAAAAGTCTTCCAAGGTTTCAATCCAGATTGTCTTTAGCTCCGAAGGCCTTTTCTAACTCCCTTTGCAAGCATCTTTTTAGGGCTGTTACAAGTCATCTTAATGAACCAATAGTTATGCCAGCATTTATTGAAGATGACAATCAAGTTTTGATTTTACAGTGGAGGTGTCTAATTATATATTAAAGCTACAGCAGCCATTATGAAAGCAAAGGTGCTATTTATAATACAGGCATGGTCTGTCTAGGGAGAACTACCAGTTGCCTCAACCATTTGAAGACTGGTTGAACTAGCCTTTAGGTAAACACAGGGCATTTTTTGCGCCGGTACGGCGTACCGGCAAATGCCGGGCCTACAGGTAGGAGGAGAGGGGTGCTATCTTATCGTCCCCTCTCCTTACCTACCTCCTTCTCGGCCCGGCTGCCACTGTTATCCTCCCTCCCCACTAATGATGTCAGTTCCTGCTTCTCACAGGAACTGACATCATTGCCGGGAGGAGGGAAGAAGCCGGACCCAGGAGGAGTGTCACGAGCAGCGCATCAGCTACAAGCGCTGCTCGTGACACTCCTGCCTGCCGGCTAGTGCTGAGAGATGCGCTTCCTCCCTAGCACTAGCTGGCAGTCAGAGCAGTCAGCTCACAAGCAGCGCATCAG
>WMED01028378.1:0-10461 GCA_019650415.1 Pipa parva | reverse complement strand
TTCCCAAAGCTTTGGAAATGGCTTTATAACCCTTTCCAGACTGATAGATCTCAATTACATAAACCTGAAAAAAACTGAAAATTCCAATGAATCATTTAAAAATATGCAATTAGCAGAACTAAACTAAAAATCATATGTTGAAGTGTGCTGTTGTGTAAAACTACTGATCCAAATATAAAAAAATGACCTTGCATGGGTTTAATAATATTACTGTGGGTAGAAAGGCTAGCAAGCAGAGGCAAATAACTATACAAACAATCATAAGGTATCTGAATAACTTGTGTTGATTTGAAGGTTGAATGGCAGTAAATCTACCAAAGTAGAACAAAACCATTATTAGAGTGCCAGGTTTGTGAACCGGCAAATACATCAATGAAAAATGAAACCAGACTATAACAAAGCAAGCTGTTGGCTGAAGTCCCACAATGCAATCTAATTAACACATTATTCAAAAAGAAGAAACACTGGCAGTTAAACAATAAAGAGTTAAATATGAACAAGCCAAATAATTCAAAATCCAAATAACATGGCCAACTGAGTTAGATATGTACACATCTATAGTCCCAGTCCAAAATGCACTGTGAGCTGACCACCTTAGTAGAGTTGATATGATATACATTTCTTCTACTTTTCTGTTCCATAACCCTCTTGTTTACCACCTGCTCAGTTTTAAGGAAACGTTGGTATAAGTTATTTCTTAGTAACATAATCAGAAAATAAATTCTATGTATTGCTCACCCTTCCTGAGATATCATGGTTTGAGGCCACTGGGTCACTATAGCCTGAGGCAGGCTATAGTGCTATATTTTTCTTTTCTAATGTTATCCTGTATATCAGACATAAAGTGAGATGAACTGCTGTGTTGGTGAAGAAGGAGCACACAAATCATCTCTTGTGCAAGAACAACTTTTCTTTAACTTTTTCAGAATGAAATGCTCCCCCACTGAACTAAACTTTGTTTTAAAGTGAAAGCAACAAAACTATTTTTTTCTGATGATGATAATCTGTTGTTTTCATCTGTCCCTGGCTGGGTGGGACAGTAGTATTTTTTTGAAGACTTGTTGAAGGGATTTTTTTTCTTTTTTGTCTATGTCTGGGATATGTTTAAATCCAAAACTTTCCATTAGCATGTGAATTGCAATTCTAAATGCCTATTTATTTTTGTCATATTCAGAACTTTTGGGGGATATTTATCAAAGTCGAAAAGGTTTTTTAAAGGCCTATTGCTGGAGGAACAGTCTTTATTTTATTATGTTGGTATTGCCTATTTAAAAATACTCTTTTTGCCATGTAAGAAATAACTTTTTTATGCAATTCTATTATCAAAAAGTTATTTTCGATCTTTAAAAATCAGAAAAATGCTTGATAAATAACCCCAATTTAATGAGTGTAATGATTAAAAGTGAAATATAGTGTCAATTCATACTTACTGATCAATCTAGCAGCAGTACACTAAGTGTGTGTAAGGGTACACAATGTGTACTGCTGCTAGATCAGTATTCATCTGATGATCCACAACCCAGGATAGTCAGATGAATACATCAGTGTTCCTCTTTACTTCCAGGTTATGTAAGTGACGTTGGTCACTCACATAGACCCACCCCCTTCCGAGTTTTGCCTGGGCTGTGGATGGTCAGATGAATACTGATTTAACAGTAGTACCTTTTGTGTACCCTCACACCCTACACTTTGTGTGTGCTGCCAGATCAATCAGGTAAGTATAAAGTACCACTGTAGTTCCCCTGTAATAGTAAAGGGGACACCTAAAAGAGAGAATCTTGGCAAGCTTTCACTTTTTACACATAAAGCATACCCTTATAGTACATAAATTTGTTGTGAATTGAAGCAAAGTAAGCATGTAGCTAGCGTAATGTTATGAGCTGTGTGAACATTCACCACATCACACAAAACAATGCAAAGTTGGTAAAATGACTATTTGTGGCAAAATCGAGCATCTACTGGATGATAAATTTGTAACTTGAAGAACTGTTGTAATGACCTGCTTAACCCCTTTATATCTTATAGCTACCCTATAGCAAGTGTCCCTGGAACCTCTTTTGCAGATGCGGGCAACCTTTAGAAAAAAAAACAGTTGTATAACCCTTTAAATGTTAAAAAACCCATATGTGTTTCTTCAAGGTTACGTGACAGTCTCAGTGAAGTTTAAATAAAAATATGTTTCTTTCAAACTTTTTAATTAAAAAAAGAAAGTTTCCACCAAAACTGGCTTTGTTTATAAAGAATGGCCTGACATAATGAAGGCGGAATGTCCTTTACTTTAGCTGAAGCTGATATTCTGTAATCCTATGTTATTTTTACAAGTTATAAAGGAATGTGACTATGCTCCCAGTAGTGCTGAATGTTCAGTTTACATATAAGCAAGACTCACATGGGTGGGGAACGATGTCCTAGCCAGTTTCCTGTGTTACTACTTGGAATAACGACTTTACATGAATTGATGGTTCTACCAATAGCAACAAACAATGGGACTTTAGGTGCAGGAGAAAATAGCCCAGCTGTGTAGCAGTCATTACTACTAAATGCTATTATTCTTATTCTTTATTTAGGAAGCTTTAACATGTTCTGTAGTGTTGCACAATGGGCTATGGTACTTGAGGTTCAGTTTTGAGATCTTTGGCAATTTCATTGTTTAAATGTACTCAGCTATGAGTTTATATAATGGAGACATAAGGACATATACTTTAAAAGCATACTGACAAGTCTCAAGTATCAGTATCTCAAGTATCAGTGCCATTCTAAAAAGTTTTTTTTTTAAATATATTTTAACTGTTCTTGTTCAGCACATTTCGAGTAAAATGTTTCAGCCAGGGAAACCATTTTACCAAGCAGTTCTAGAGCTTGACACATGGGGCATATTCATCAAAAAGTAAATGAGCCTCCATGACTATTCCTCTGTAGTGTAGCAAAGACAACTGTGCATGTTCACTAAACAATGTGTTGTTGCAGCAATAGAATGAATTTTCCCATAGTGATAGAAACAGTGGTATATTAGAGTGAGTTTTTAAAAATAGGCATAACACAGTGATGTCATCTTTAAATGGAAATGTATAGGAGACAACGCCACCATAACTATATTGTTTGTTTTTCCTATTCCATGGTTTCAGCCATTCGTGTATGTTAGATAAACAAACCCTGTTGTTTTCAGTGTTTTCTAGGGAACTTTAGATCATACACATTAATTCAAGTGCCCCAGAACTTCCAATTTATAAAATATGGCTGCAACCAGCAGAGAGAGATATGATACAAATAAGGAATTTCATTTTGCTACATAGAAATAACTGCAATGTCAGTTAAATAGCACATTTATTTTACTCTAGGATTATGGCTTCTCACCTAATCTATTAAAAGATTAGTTGCTTTGTACTTTTTTTCTATTATAAACTACTGTATAGTCTAATAGGGAAGTATTATTTTCTTTTGACATAATGTCTGTAGAGCTCTTTTGGCCTGCTATTTTGGGGAAATGATTTGTTCTTAAGCACTTGCAAATGAAAGATTGTTTTAATTTTGTTGTTATGCTTGTTTTAGCAGTGTTATTTTTTCTTTCCAAAATAGCATCACCAACAGGTACTGGAGCTTGACAGTAGCAGTACAATTCTTTTCTGACACTGAAGGACCAGTAATGTCAGAAACAAAAAGATCAGGGTAAGGACTTTTTAAATAGGTTTACTCATCTGTGCATGACACAGGTAGGTCTCTAAATTACCTGTTGGGTTGAGAAACCATCTACAGAGAGGAGACTATGCTTAAGGGGTGATAGTGACAATGAGACTCAATGAGAAAAAATCCCAAAAGCTCAAGATCCCAAAAAACTTGAGGATTGATTTTTTTAAAACAAGATTTGTTATATAACCCCCCTTTGTATATTCATTTCTGCCATTCAGTGCTCTAGTAGCGTCTTCACAGAAATATGGAAACGCTTAGCAACTATTCAGTGAGATGTTAATGGACTATCTAGACTAAAAATGTATATATTCTGTCATTATGTTAATTACTATCTACAGGAATGTTTCTTCCCTATAAAACGAAAGGTTATAAAATTTGTATTGATAATGGCCTATGATGTCTTTGTCTCCCTTAGAAAAGGAAGAATGAAATCATATTACAGAACATTCCATTTCCTTATAAGTTGCACTTATAAAGAACATGTTAAATGATTCACTTTGTGTATGGTGGCATTCCCCATGAAAGAAAGCACTCTGTCTATGACTATTAAATGTGGCATTCAAGAGCAGGCCATGGAGAAGGTCTTGGTATAGGCAAGCATTATGGTAAGTACCACTTATGTAGAAATATGAACATGTAAAAAAGAAATGTGTAGTATGCTGTTCAGTGTTGCTTTTTACATTACAACTGTAATAGAGAAGTTGGTGCAGATTCACAGTAATCGCTTTCACAGTGTTGGTGATATTCATAAAGAAGAAAGAATAACACAGTATGTACAGTATACTTTTTAGGGCAAAAACATATTCAATATATACCCCAAAATAAGAACATATTTTTGTTTTGTCTTTCCATCTGTTGCTAATTGAATTCCCTATCTGCTCCTTGCAAAACCATTATTACTTCCACACTACTAAACTGGCAGAAAGTGGAATGGGAGAAGGAGCATATACTAGTAGTTGTTTTTGGAATGCTGCACTTTTACTACTGGTAAAAATAATGATAAGTTATGGAAATGCTTCTAGCATGTATCCCTTTGGATGAATAAATGTGCACATGGTAGGACAGTATGTTTTACTGGTATTGTTTTCTTAGTATTCATTTTTAAAGAATATCAGAATAAAGGGCCAGTAACACAAGAAATAAATAATTACGTAGATTACCATGGCAGTTATTCCTATGCAGTACCTCAATTTCTATTGTTTAGTGTTGTTCATCAAATTTCTGGGTGAAGCCATCTTATATAAACTGGGCCTTCATGAATATGTATTATCTAAAGTTCCTTTAAAACAACAGATTGAGCCGAGGGTGTTTATTTAACAGAGAAAAGAAGGATGCAATCATGAAACCACAAACCAAACTCAAAACCATACAAATTAGGAATTTTTGTAAGTATGATATAGGATTAACTGGTATTCCAAACCAAATGGATTTTTTAAAGTTTTCTAGTGAGTGATTCTATGAATATTTTGTAACCACCAACTGAACTGACCAAAGAGTAGGTTATTTTAAACAATACATATATGTACATCAGTCTTAAACTGGGGGAGCCTTTTTCCTTTGAGGTACAAAATATGGTATATGCCATTTATTCAACTTTGGAATCATTTGATTTGTCAGCTGTTGCCCATTTGTGTACTAACAATTCTCTTTTTTCCATGAAAGTTTAATGGATGCTACTTTGTTTGGAGCCCTCCTAGACTGGAATAATGGCTCATTTTAACAGCACTAGTAAACAGTGAGAGAATTCTGTATATAAGTAAGGAATAGTCCCAAGATCTATCCAGAGATATAATAATTAGCAAAAGTATGATACACTGTTGTTTTTAGCTGTCAAAAGTTTGTTTCTTTTGGATATAAACTGTTAGTTACTATAAGTGTGTTCCACACAGCTGATAAATTCATTAATGTTTAAGATAAAGGCTCAGGTCCAGGTAGGGCTGACTGGCAGCTCACACATACATTAATGGCCTGCATCTGGACTCAGTCAGGGAATGACTAAGGAGGTACAGGAAGTATAAGGACTTTTATGGATAAACAGAGATCAGTTACTCATGGTAAGGTGCAGCAAATGAGCTGCTAAGCTTATATATAAACTCATAGGTTGACTTGCATTTAGGGTGCTAGTCAGCATTGAGCTTTGATTTACAAATCAAAAACAACCTTTCAATTTAAAATCAATGCATAAAAAATTGATTTTCTATTTGGCAAAAACAGCATTTCTAATTAGGTGATACCTGCCAAATAAAATAAACACTGTTTTTCCAACATTAGGCTGTCAAAAATCTTTTTGACTTTGATAAATTTCCCCCTATTTAAACCTGAAAAGTCTTCTACAGAAACATTTTTTCACTTTTTTTTAAATTAAACTATAATTGGAGTGTCCTATAATTACAATTTTTGTGGAATTTTGATACTTTAAGAAGGGAATTAACCATTCAGCGAAGTGAGCTCCGAAGCCTTCGGCTCAGACATCAGCATGCGCATTAAAGGGATTCCCGTCTCGGCGAGGCAACTCTTTTGGTCTCGCCGAGACGGGAATCCCTTTAATGCGCATGCTGATGTCCGCGCGCAGGACATCAGTGTGTACAAAATACCATTTGCGAAGTGAGCCGAAGGCTTCGGAGCTCACTTCGCTGAATGGTGAATTCCCCCCTAAAGCTTGGGAATGATTGTCGGCAGCCTGCTATATATGTTTTAGATTTTTTTAGGATTTCTAGTAGAAATTTTTTTTATCAGTTACAGCAGTGAAACACTGTTCACTGATGTATCATGATGTTTGAGACAGGCCATCCATGTGATTTAAAAAATAGTAACTTTATTACAACTGTACTCAAACACTTCGGGCGACTTACTGATGTCAATATACTGGGCAGTGCATGCAGAGGAGGTTGATTAGCAAAAAAAAAATCTCTGTTACTCCTGCGCCACAAGTACATTCTAACTGATTGGATGCTATACGAGCTGCCAGGAAAAAAGTGAGAACATACTGTAGGTCTAACAGACTGATGAGCATGCATTTCAAAAAGATAATTTTATAATTTTATGCAAGGACAGTCCATGGCTCATCAGTGCTTCCTACAGACGAGCTAAACAAAAAAAAATACATCATTACTATAGATAAGATATTGGACTTTATAGAGAACTCCTTTATCCTACTTTTCTAAAACAAAGGGGGTTATTCACTAAAGTCCAAATTGTTGTGTATAGGTACAAATTCACCAGATAAAGACAGTTGCAATAGACTGCTACTGTCGCAGTCACATCATTATAATGAGAATATTGTCGCAGTCGCGACTTTATTAAGGGAAAATTGTCGCAATCTTAACATTAAAAAATTGTAACGACTTTACAATGGGAAAATTGTAGCAGATTTGCTCTGGGAATCCGCTGATTGAGAATTCGACAGCTGAATTGGCACCTTAGTGAATAACCCCCAAAGTCTTTTTAATGTAAAGTAGACACATACTGAGTGATACCAGCATGTACATTTAATGGAAGCTTCTAAGCATATTTTGCAGAGATCAGTTGAACACATGCCTTTCAAACATTATTAATATTTAAGTCTATATGTGCCTTTTAAAAGCTACTTGTATAAGACAGGACAGGGTAATGTTCCTCTCTGTTGTTCTTCTGAAACATCAGTCTTTATGCTAGAGAGAGGGTGCTACTGTGTACAATGGTATGTGACATGCTGCTGTTACATAGTAATGGGTATAAATATATATTTACAAGATGGGCAAATGGAGCCCTGTGTTGGCTGCTAGGTCACATGGTTCCAGTAATTCATTAGGCCATATCACTGGCACCTGTAGTTATTTCTGCCTTAAAGCGCCAGGATACTCAGCTAACATTAAAGTAAGCACCAGCATGTAGAAGCATGTCTAGTACAAGCTATGTTACTAAGGTGTCTTTTTTTTGGTAGAACGGTAGCAGGTAATTTTGGTTGCAGCATAGTCATTTTGCTTTCTATATATTATTTATTTCACTATTTTGAATCTGCAACTGCTATCTATTTATTGTTTACTGTTATTATACTCTTGTACCGACGCAACTGCAATTTCACTGATATGTATTTTCATGTACTGTCCAGTGGCAATAAACCTATCTAATTCTAATCTAATCTAATTGTAGTCCATATGTACTTTATATCTGATGTGCCCGAGTGCTAATATGGAAAAATCACAATGTATATAGAACAAAAAACACACGAGCACTCCTGGGTCTTTATTTATTCAATATATAAACATATATTCAGTATATTTTAAAGTGGAAAATACATGCAAAAAAAACGTGAAAAACTAATTCCAAAAACTATGCAAAAAAATTAGTCAATGTTTTGGCCCAGGCCAGGGGCTGTTCTCAAGAGAAGACATCCATGATCCTATGTATGTAATGGTGCACTCCTGTGACTTGTAATGCACATTTATTAATATCAGTCCTCTGTCAAGGACCTTTCTCCTTATTGCTAAAGAAACATTTTACTGGATTTATTTTGTGATGTCGTCACATTATTTGCACCAGGACATTTGTGAGAATCAACATTTCTTACTTTACTACGTGTGTATATACAGTATATATATATATATATATATAGCCCTCCTTTAATTCTTCAATTAGGAAAAGCTGCAGAATGTTTCTTTCTGTAAAAGCAGTTTTGTATACTTTTTATAAACTAAATAAGAAGTTTCAGAGGCTTTTCTAAACTAAGCACTGTAAAGTAGCATCATTTAGGCCTTGTTTACACTGGCTCTTTAGCTGTTTCTCAGAAGCAGATTCATTGTTGCTACAATTTGTAGCAAAATCTCAGTTAACACTTGTTGCAATTTTAGAAATATTTTTCTGGGATTTTGTAGCTGAGATTTTGGAAAGAGAAAGCATAATATACTGACCAAAGTTTTAAAAACAAACAGAGTAAAATCACTCGACAATTAGTAGAAAATTGTAGTAAAATCATGAAAATACATTACATACATCACACTAAGTTCCAGGATGGGAATGAAATAAAAGAATTGGAGGTCCCTGGCCCATAGAGCTTACAGTCTAAATGGGAGTCAACAATGGTCAGTCACCCCCACTGTTGAAGGTGCCAGTGAGAACTCTTCCTATAGATTTCATGTAGTTGCTTTTCAGAAGTAGTACAATTGCCTAATGTTAATAAGCCTTTAATGGTATTCATCTCCTGTATGGCCTCTATGGTTGTCTGCTTCTGGTTCCAGTTTTAGAATTTGCACTTAGCAGTCTAATTAAATCATCCTCTAAAACTGAGGGTCATTCTGTCATAGGGAGAGAATCCATTCAGTTGAAAAGTTGATTTTCAGGCAAATTGGCTGCCTGCCCCAAGGACATCCATATCAAAAGCAATAAAATATCACACAAAGCCCTTTCTCGGTGAAATCATTTTAATTAAAATAAACTACAGACAACTAAACTTCCTCAGTTTTGTGGGGATGTGGTGGGCAGACAGATGAAAGTTCCACTATGTGCCCTCTAGGCAACTAACTAGAACCTAATAAGTCCAGGTGGGCTCCAGCATGTCTGACAGCCAAACCTCACCATACCAAAGAGATTTATTGTCTCTCTCTACAAATCAGTTTATCTCTGCATGGTGCTTTTGACATTGCAGAACATCAACAATGCAGAGATAGCTGGACAGCCAAAGTATTATCAAACAACATTCAAAGCATTACAAAGGGGAAATCCTTCTGTAGAACTATCAGTGTTTTGTATAAATAAAATAATCCTTAGGGCCACAAATAGACATTGAAACAGTGTTCATGCTAAAAATATCCATAACTACACCACTAACCAAGAATAAGAGTATTTAAAGTAAATTATGGAACTACAGGAATCAATACTATTCTTTATTACAGCCATTACTCAAATAAAGCAATATATACCCTATTTTTAGAAACCCTTTACTTTCAGTTTATTATAATAATATAATATAATGTTGACAGTTTATTATTAATATACATGTATACATAATATAACCTCTCTTCTTGTGAAAAAGGATGTCCCGCAAGAACACAGAGATCTCCCTCTTTGGGTGGAACATCACTTTGCATAGGCTGAAAACCAAAATCCAAAACATGGAAATAAGAGTATTGAAAGGACACATTACTACAACACAAGAAAGAAAAACATTTGAACTTAAAATGATCACATTTTTTGACTCAAAAAACTGTGGACTGAATAATGACATTGGTTTTCTTAGACATTATCAATAAGAACAAAGTTGTATTTTTATTAAATGTCTTCCTTCTTCCCTCCATTCTACCCCTCAGTACCACACTGTGCCCACTTCCCACTAGACTGTTTTAATCCTCCTCTGCTGTTTACCACTTCGACAATTGCCCTTTTGGCAGTTTATTTAGTCTCTCAATGTTACAGACTGTGTATCCTCTAGTACTGTGATGTTATTACTTTAACTCCTCCCCCTTTGGCTGTTTATTTAGTTTCTCAGTGCACCAAAGACTTTAAATATGTTACAAACTGTGTATCCTCTAATACTGCTCTGACCTGATGAAGAGAGAATATCTCTGGAAAGCTTGTCTTATACAATGAACTGTTAGTCCAAACAAAGTATCATATAATTCTACAGTACTCATCTTTCTTACTATTCAACTGGTCTAATATGGCTTAAACCATTTTTGTGCTCAGTATCAAAGAAGAAGCAAGCTAACAGCAGTGGGTAGCAAATTCCCATATATACTGTAAATACAGAGGTGGGTAGTAACGCGTTACTTGTACTCCGTTACATTTACTCAAGTAGAT
>WMED01028377.1:0-10461 GCA_019650415.1 Pipa parva | reverse complement strand
TATTAGTACTGTTCCTACCTCCTCCTCGGCTCGGCTGTCACTACTATAGCATTTAGCGCTACAGGTTCCCTCCTCCCGGCAATTATGTCAGTTCCTGTGAGTGCCAGGAACTGACATCATTACTGGAGAGGGAGGAACGCTGTAGCACTAAGTGCTACAGCAGTGACAGCCGGGTCAAGGAGGAAGTAGGTAAGGAGAGGGGACGGTACTAAGATAGCGCCTCCCTCCTGCTGCGCCCTAGGCAGCCGCCTACCTTGCCTACCCCTAGGCCCAGCCCTGTACATACATACGATCTATATGAATCTACACACGTAATTTACTTCACTTGTACTATGTTCATAACTTTCCCATGTCTGTTTTATAATTGTATTGTTACATTGTACAGCGCTGTGTAACCTAACAGAGCTTATAAATAAAATTATACATACATACGATCTATATGATTCTACACGTGTAATTTACTTCACTTGTACTATGTTAATCACTTTCCCATGTCTGTATTATTACACTGTACAGTGCAGCGCAACTAAGTGATGCTTAAAAATTAAAATACAGATAATAACTATTGATTGTATATAAGTGTATTGAAATATTTCCTACAACACTACTGTTGATCCACAGAACCTGATCCTATAACCACTCCTGTTAAACCTTATGACCCTGTTATTCAACTCCACCTATGAATACATGACACAACCTATGTTGTTCTTTAGAAAGTCTGCCCATTACTGGTTTCCATATAGATTGCTAAGCTTCAGTTTCCACTCCCCTATATCATAACATAAAAAAGAAGCAGCACCTCTGAGTCATCTTAAATAGGAACTAATGTAGCCTAACCATAACTCATATGCTGAAAGTACAGGGTCTGTCAGCCTTAACTGCTATATTATGAAGCAGCAAATTAGTACCTTTGGGCTGTAGTGAAATCTTATAGAACTACAGGCACTAGTGTCTCACAGCCACCATATTAAATTCTCATTACACTAAGACTAAAGGGTGATTTCACCTGTCGAATTCGCCTAACTACAATTCGAGCCACATCTCGAAAATAGTCGCAAATTAATTTCTCATTATTGACTAAGCGGTGAATAGACTTGTTGAACAAGCAGACAACGGTGACCGTTGTTGAATGCGTTGTGTGGCATACCCAATCAGATAGAAGCAGAATGCGTTGCCCTGCCATCAGTCCACCAATTCCCCACTCTAATGTGGCAAAGTCGAATGGGTGAATTCAGAGCAGTACACCAAGTCGCATTCGCTCCTTTGACACACTGCGCAGCTTAGTCAGTAGTAGAAGTATTTGTGCGCATGCACACAAAGTGATGCAAAGTGCTCCATAAGATTGTGACGATCGTAGTTGCTCAAATTGGTCGTGTACTCACCACATTGCAGAGTTTGCTCAATATGTGAGCATGGGGAAGTGGCAAATAGATGTGAACTCAGAGCTTTATGGGACTATTGGGTCTCTAGTCAATATGGCCCATAGTGTCTGACAGGTTGTGAAATGTTACATGGTCCATTAAACTGTGAGGCATATACTCAGTGCTGATTTTCACACATGCTCTGTAAGAAGTCAATGCCTAAGACAGTGATGGCCAACCTATGGCACGCGTGCCGTCGCCACCGCTGCCTTCAATGCAGGCCGTGGACCCGACCTGACAGTTTTCACTGAAAGAGCACTCACTCGCTGGGGAGTGCCCCTCCCCCAACGCAGGAGTGATGACATCACTCATCAGCACCAGCACTTCGGGGGGATGGCGCTGGTGAGAGATGTCACCAAGTTTCGGCGTCACTGGCCTAAAGACACCAGTTTTTTTCAGTAGGGGGTGCAGCTGAAATGCTGCAAAGTCTGCCATGTACTCATGAAATAATGCATACAGAAGGAGCAGAAAAAATCAAGCAGGTGGCTTGGAAGGGAAAGACTGTGGGTTTATTGTGTTGCTGCCACGTCAGCTAAATGATCAAATATGATATATTAGTTCTTCTTTAATAAGGATTATGATCTATGTGTATATTTGAAAGGGATAGGATTTTTGATGATACGACTTATTCTGAACACATCCTTTAAGCGTAGTTATTTCAGCTTTGTAACTGGAATACCATCTGACCACAATGTGATTAGAACATGTGACTAATTAGTATTTAACTGATGTACATAGTAGACGTGTTATATATATAAATATATAATATACACATATATATGTAATTATATGATTAAGAACTGTTATATATATATATATATATATATATACACACACACACATACATATACACACACATATAATATATTGCATACATGTAGTCATCATGGTCAGTGTCATTGGCTCTATCATTTTCCCATATAATGAACTTTTTGGCCAATTCTATAATGTTTAATATCATTACTTTAAAAGTAAATAAAACCTCTGGCAATGAAGTGGGTTAATAGTTTCCAAAAAAGAACAAGTCAAACATTTAACAGAAACCATTTGTGTTCTATGTCCTCGGGGGGAGTGTTGGGGATGTGGGGGTATCCATAGGAATATTATACAATATATGCATAGCTTCTCAAAAGGAGACAAGGAGAAAGGGTGGAACCTGAAGGAAAAAGGATTTATTAACTGTCTGCAGTCTGCAGTGTAGCTCCAGTGCACCTCCTTTGTGAATGTTTAAATGGTAATAAACTATAACGATATAAGGGGCATACAATTAAATTGGTTTAATAGAGGCCTACCTCTGGTCAGATCTAAAATAAGGCTAGGATAGGGTCCGCGCGCTGTGCCCTTTAATTATCTAACCCCTGTGATCTTCAGCCTGCAGATGTTACTCTGCTACAGATGCTGGGAGTTATGGTTCAGAAATAGCTTGGTTGACGATCACTGAATGTAAAGAAATGCCCGTGTTCTCTGAATTTTCTGAGCATGGAGCTACACTCAAAGAACAATTATTTAACAGATAAAAGCTTTTGTTTATGCAGATATTGATAGAAGGACATCATATTGATAGATTAACCCCTGAATTACCATTCTGCAGGGTAATGTTACTATGAGCGCATTGATATTAAGTAAGTGCCAAGCGGTAAGTGTGTTCTTTATCACTGTATAGACATTCAGTAACATTATGTTCCGCTAGATCACTATCGGCATGTGTCATTACCAGTGTATATATATATATAGCTGGCATTTTCATCTAGTACATTGTGTCCATCTCTTTATAAATATTCACTATCATAACACAAACCCATATGTTTCTCATCACGATAAAAAAAAAACAATACTTCTTTTTTTAAATAGACAGAGTATAATATTGCCGTACTGATACACTGATGTGAAATATTTTACTGCAAGCGTTTTAACCGTTCCGTGCTGTATACCATCTGTTTTGCAGCAACGCAGTGGTTAAAGAGTGATGTATGTAGTGGTGTTTGAGCGAATGTAATTGGAAGCAGTTCTTTCTGTACTGCTGGCACATACATATTACCATTGCCATGTGTCTACTGGGATCCTAAGGGGAGAATGAAGCATATGAGGGTGAAAGATCAAGAAAAAGCGTTCGGTAAAACTTCTAAACAATTTAGATATGTGAAATACAAAGCAGCGTCTCTGAAATAAACGTTTTGAGGAAGATCTGGAACGGCTGGTGCAAAGCCATATGGATTGAAACTGCATGGGGATAAAATGCCGACTGCAACAATGTCATTAACACTTTCCTTTCCCCTTTAAACAAACAAAAAAAACCCTTAAAGAACCAGTACCACCCAAATCATAAAAATTTACATTTTGAAATGGCATAGCAGTTCATCAAATACAGCACTTATAGAAATGTTACTTTTGACAGTAATTCATGAATTTTATTGCTTTTCGGTCTTTTATCTTTAATGTCCCAAAATTAATTTTTAGAGCTAAATGTCATACTTTATGAACAAAAAAAATGTATACAATTTTTGCATGCACAGATTGAATATATAGTAACTATAATTTCATTTGAGAAATGTTTTTTTTTTTTTTTTTTTTTTTTGGAATTACTGTTCCTTTAAATTACAGGCAAGGAACAAGATACTGAATTTTCTAAAATCACTTTATATTTGTCTTTTAAATGGTTTCTCAGCAAGGACTGCAATCAGAAGTTATCAGTTTCTTCACTTTCCAGCAAACTGTCCTTCCTAACATTGCTGAGTACCCAGAAGGCCATTGCATTGGTCAGTTGTCAGAAGTAAACATGTGATTGGTTAGCATGCCCCCCCTCCTCTTGTTGAACAAGCTTTCTCTGCAACCTACTGCAATACCCCCTCTACTGGAGACCCTGAACTCTGTTATTCATCTATGCAACAGTGTCTGCTAAACAGGACAAGCTCAGTATCCCAGGTAATGGTAAGGCCGCAACAGTTGTACCCTGCTGTTGGAAGCCCTGCTGTGCAAAGTCAGTTAGCTGTAACTTTTAAAATAAACGAATGCCTATTAGATATACTTGTTTGTGGGCACACGGGGCATTTGCTATTGCACAGATATGTAGTAAAACGGAGCTAAAGTTAGTGTTGGCAGGCTGAAAACAATGCAAACTATTTTTTTTAATATATTGTAGCAGTAAATTCCTGCTGCTAAGATGCAACTACACAGTTGCCAGTGTAAATAAGCCTAAAGACAGCTGCAGGTCCTATATAGGTTTTAAAGATATAATTCAGTACCGCGAGGGGAAAAAAATATCCATAAGTACACTAAACTTCTCCACCAGCTTCCGAAAATATTCCGCAATGACAATTCCCTGCACACCATGGCATGTTTAGCTTGCAGAAGTATGTCGGAGAATATGTAGTTCTTTAACATAGTTTACTTACCCCCAGAAATATTTATAAATGATAGAATCAGGAAGGCCAAATATTTAGGTGTGGGTGACAAAAAGAAAATAAGAAAACCTTTTGCTGCAAATAATTCAGGAACAAGCCTTGTTTAAAATGGCAAACCATCCGGACGCTCAGGAAAACCTATTATTATCTTCTCTTTTAAAAGCAGCAACATGGCTTCATGACAAAATTAATAAAAGGTCTGAAAGGGAAAGGCAAAGGAATCTTTTGCTTGAAACAGCTTAAAATCTAACCCTAACATTTACTCATAAAGTTTAATAAAATGGAGTTATAACCCAAGGATTGTGGGAGATGGTCAGAAACTATTCCATTTAATATGTTTATCCTGAGAGACAGGGTATAACTATAGGTGGACCCAGCAGTAGCAGTCACATCTAGGCAAGAGCCCCCTGGAGGTCTAGCTGCTTTGCAAGGACTTCTGTTACCACTCTGCATCCCCACAGTGTTTGCACTTGGGACCCCCCATAAAGTCAGTTTTGATCCAGGGGAGTACAAAAGGGTGCGCTGATGGGGGGTGAGTTCCCTGGTGCTGATCCTGCACTGGTTTGATCCAGGGGAGCACAGGAGGGTGCGCTGATGAGGGGTGAGTTCCCTGGTGCTGATCCTGCACTGGTGTGTGGGTGGGTTTAGTTATTGTACTGCTGAGAGAGCAGGAATACATTTATTTTTTTCATATTAATGGAGTATGAAAGGGATGGTGCCTATGTGAAAGGATGGTTCCTTATAGAAGAGATTGTGCCCTGCCCTATGGAAGAAAAGATGTGGTACAGAAGAGATGGCGCCCTACAAAAAAGATGGTGTTCTACAGGAGGGATGATGCCCTATAGCAGTAGTTCTCAACCTGTGGGTCGTGACCCCGGCGGGGTCGCACAACCATCTCACAGGGGTTGAGAACCGCTGTGGAGCCCAGAAACGCTCGCAGGTCCCTTCTTATAAGGATTCCTGCGTGGTGACGTTTGGGCAAAATGTCATCACGTGATGCGCGTACGTGATGACGTTTCGCCTGAACGTCACGTGACGCACGTACATGATGACGTTTCGCCCTAACGTCATCACGTGATGCGCGTACGTGATGACGTTCGGGCAAATCGTCAGGCCGTGACATCAGCTCGGGGGTCGCGGTTCTCAAAAGGTTGAGATCCACTGCCCTATAGGAAGAATGGTGTCCTATGGGAAAGATGCTGTCCTATGGGAAGAATGATGCCCTATGGGTGGGATCGTGGTCTATGGGAGGGATCGTGGTCTATGGGAATTATGGTGCCATAGAGAGTGGAATTCACTTCCCCTGTCAGTAATTTTAATGCTATCGCTGACCAGTTCAAAATACACAAGAACAGAGGGTCTGCGCTGCCCTGGAGATAGATAAACACATATAGTGTAGTACCTGCAGAGCAGACCCTTTGTTCTTGTGGATTTTGAACTGCATACTGTGTGCGTTAGAGGAATTTGCTGCAGATCCATAAGGAAGATAGCTCAAGGTATCTATTTGAAGCGCCTGATCTGACTCTTTTTAAACTATGGCTGACAGGTGTATGAATACTGATAAGGGAAAAAACAGGTAACCAGATGCTTGGGTGCAGTTATATCTAAATTTACAATCCAGGAGACCAGTCAAACTTTCAGGACTTGTATACATTCATTGACAAACTATATTTTATAGTAGTTTTCCCTCATGACCTGGCTTTGAAAAAGCCAGAATCCTATAGTCATGTTGGCTGATCTACTCCACCCTCTTCTAGATACTTGGACCATGCATTTTGTTTGAAGGCCTTTGACTGGATTGCTCTAGAACAGCGGTTCTCAACCTTTTTTCACCGCGACTCCCGGCTCTGACGTTACATCGCGTGATGACTTTTTGGCCGAACATCATCACGTACGCAGGTCATGTGGTGACGTTTGGCCGAAACGTCATCACGTACGCGCGTCACGTGGTGACATTTTCGGCCGACGTCACCCCGCAGGAACCCTTATAAGAAGGGTCCTGTGGGCGCTCCCGGGTGCCACAGCGGTTCTTGACCCCATGGGACGGTCGTGCGACCCCTGCCGGGGTCGCGACCCACAGGTATGGAACCGCTGCTCTAGAACATTCATCACATTAATTCCTCAGCTATATCAGTAGGTATAATGTTGTCCTGTTCTATTTAGTTGTTTTTCTGTTTCTGAGTGGTGAATATACTCAGAATGGTATTTAGTAATATGCTTATTCATAATTATAACACATTTTCTTGTCTCTGAATATAGCTTATTCTTATCACACCTTAGAGCGTGATCTAGCCAAGATGTGGGGAAAAGTTTTATGGAGAAATGAAACCAAAATTCTGAGGTTATCTACAATGCTGACCTAACCGTAACAACGTTCCTCATACTACTACTACTTCCTACAATGAAGAACGCCATTGGCAGTAATTTGTTTTTAATGTATAACTTACTTACCATTGCTCTTGATTAAAGTGGTAAAACTATGGGGGTTATTGGCTAAAGTCCGAATTGTTGCATAAAAGTGAATTCACCAGTTTAAGACAGTTGCAATAGACTGCTACTGTCGCAGTTGCCTCTTTATATTGAGAATACTGTTGCAGTCGCAACTTTACTATGGAAATATTGTAGCGTCGCAATTTTAAAAACCGTCGCGGTCGTGACTTTCTGAATGAAAGGCATGAGAATTTGGAGTAAGAATCTTGCAATATGTGACCTCACAGAGCTGCTGCTGAGTAACCAATCAGAATCCTGCAGGTAAGTGACCTCGCAGATCAGCTGCCCATTTGCTTCTTTATCATTATTTCAGAAATCTCAATTCTGTGGATCATGTCACTGACCTTCATATCTGAAGTAAATTTGCTGAAGGAGAAGTAGGTTTTAAATGAGGAAGGGCTTCTGTATGAAAGTAGTTATAAATTGAAAACTACAAGAATCAGTAAGTAACAAATACTCGAAGAAGTATTACTATCTAACAGTGGCAATTAGACAGGAAAATAACTGTTGGAGACTTAACTGTTCCTTTAAAGTTAATTATTCATGACGGACTTGCAAAAAAGAAAGAAAGAAAGAAAGAAAGAAAGAAAGAAAGATAGATAGAAGTCTATTTGGTCTAGATGATTAAAGGAGTTAAACGTGTACAGTATTAACAGACAAGGCTGCAGACAAAGTCTCACATTTACAGTAGGTGACTGAGGTCACAGCATCTGTTATTCAGAACCTGTCTCCCCAATCACAGCAGCTTAACGGTTAAAGTTCACAGCCAGGTGTGTTATTTCTGTGCAGAGTCCAACACAGACCCAGATAGGAGTTAACCCTTTATTATCCAGTCAACATGAAATGCAGATTATCTATCACAGATGCCCCAATAGCTTTGGACAAATCCAGATAGGGGTTAACTGGCTGTGGAAAAGGCAAGATATAAGCATAGTTTTCTATTTGCACTTTACATTGTTACACTAGTAATGATATCCCAACCCTTTGATATAAGCAGTATAAACTTAGCTAAACCTTACTTACCACTCCCCCTCTATCACAGCTTATATGCAAGTGCTACAGGAATAAATAAGGGTGAATTTAAATATCCATAACGAGCAGCTACAAAGGTCACACTGGACCTCTGTAAGGACAGAGGATCCTTTGGTGGCCCTAGCAGTGAAAGACCCAATCCCAGCAAGATTACATACAACTTGATGCATAAATATATTAGTAAAGTTTGTAGGAGTACTTGCCTGCTTCTCAGCCAATGCTTAATTCTTCATCAAGCATGCACAATGGCCACTGTTTATTAATGAGTGTTATGTGCGCTACTGAGCAGTATGAACCTAAATTGTAGGTCACATTCATGTTTTGCAATGTTGCATTTTACTGCTGGTAAAAGTCCAGAGCTACACTACGTTTTACACTGTCATACACTGCACGGGATATAAAGTACAGACGGGTAAAATGAGTGACCAACAGTGAAAATGCAGTGTTACAAAATGCAGTCCAGCCTAAGACACTTGTAATGTCTTTCCCTACATTGATGACAGAGAGTTAACTGCTGATTTCTACTGCTATACTGCTATTCTACAGAACGATACTTCAAGGAGACAGAGAGGATATTTCATGTAATGAAATATCTTGGGCAACTGGTCAGAATTTGTCTATTAGGAAAGGCTGACTGGATTTGACATGTAATATATGATATTTAAGGGGCTTATTCATAAAACTTTGATTTCAACAGAGAAAGTGAATTTGCATCACTTTGATCGGTATGCTCTGACAGAAGCAAATTCACTACTCCTTATTTACTAAACAGAGAATTCCCTTGGGTGCAGAAGGAAACAGTGATGGATGTGATTGGATCTTTCTCAAGCCTGATAGGTATATTAGATAGGGGTTATACAGTTCAGCCTTTACAAGGACTATTTTATCTGGAGGCTGATCCTCTCTGGAGATCGCCTTCCTTTGTGATGTCATCTTTGTGCCACTGCCAAGCTTTCTGGATTCTCTGACTGGTTCAGGCATGTACAGGAGTTCTGTCAGTTTGTAACATCGCTTCTGTACATGCCTACACCAGTACTGCAGCCTAGGAGGCATGACAGCAGTAGGAGGATGACATTAGGAGAAGATTGCTGGAGAAAGGTACATGAAAAGATTAAATGGCCTCAGAATTAGGGTTATCAGTAGGCATCTGTAGGGACATCACACAATACCAACTCCAGTAAAGGCAACACTTCTGTTCTCCTTTAACTATATCATTGTGTAGGTGATGGTAGACATCCTTACCTTTTTTCATCTGGCTCTGACAAGCAGTCCAGCCCGCTGAGATTCTGGTCCATTCAACGTAATTCCATCCAGAACCAATCAGAAGAGACCAAGGCGGGCTCCGCCCCCAGCTGCCCGAGGCTCATGGGGCGCAGCGTTTACATGGAGGCGGGCTTACGCCTTTCACGGGCTGATCATTTCCACCTCAGTAGGTGGAAGGGGACAGGAGGTGTTCAGGCCTGTGCACAACGGAGAACACTGAAAGACAAAATAATATACATGAGTCTCACAAACAGGAAAACATGTGCACTATTTAAAAACACCCCAGTCTTGTACAGAACAGCCTGAATCTCATAAGGCTCCAGATAATTTCTTCTTATAACTCATCTTGTAACTCTGTATTTATTAATTCAATTACTGCTCCAACTGCCCCTCTTAAAGGAGAGCTGAAGTCACAAGCTGGCTAACATGGTAAATGCCTGTTAGCCTATGACTAGCTAAAACAAACCTACCCAGTTTGCCTCTAGGCTGCCAGAGTTCTCTGTCTCACAGTGAAATGGAGAACTCCAGTAGCTCAGAGGGTGGCTTAGGATGGCCCCACTCAGTCATCTGACCTGATGCTGATATGTAAGTTGCACTGACAGGCTCAACACAGTTTATACATGTGCAGACAGGGTCTCTGTTATAAACGCTGTAAAAAGTGTGGGAGGTACTAAGTTCCTCCAGTGACAGTGCTGTTCTTTGTTGCAGTATCAATTCCAAAAAAGAGTTCAAAAATGGTTTGTATTCTTTCCTTCTATGTAAGAACATTACAAGTATGGGTACTAGATAACCAGAGGTGGGATCTTGATCAAGGTAATTATTCTGATCCTTCAGTGTAAGAACATTACAAGTTA
>WMED01028376.1:0-10461 GCA_019650415.1 Pipa parva | reverse complement strand
GCTTCGCGGCTCACTTCGCACTATGGTGAATTAGGGCCTAAATCATTATTATTATTTTGGAAGAAATCAATAATATTATGTGAAAGTGCATTTTATTTCAAATAAAAACATTTTTAATTCAGCGTTACATTTGGTAGCTCAGAAAAACGATATTAACCTCTGCTTGCTTTCTCTAGCCTTAGGCTGGCATAAACTTATTGTTCTTTATGGCGTCGGATCGGTCATTTAGCCAGAGTGGACAAAGAATTCCCATGGAAAAGGGGTATCAATAAAGATCTCAAATAGAAGGAGAACCTAATAGAAAAAAACTGATCAATAATTATCGTTAACAATTTATTTCAATGGGGAAGATTTATTGTTGATACTTGTATGCATGTATAATTATATATAATGATATAATATTGATACTTTATAAATCAAGGGGAATTAAAGAGATACAGGGAAATGAAAACTGACGGTAAAACCGGGTGAAGCTAAACAAAGTGGTCTTAATATACCCATTTGTGGTCAGCCTTGCTTTGAGCTCTCTCCTATTGTAATACACAGTAGCACTAGAATTTGCATGCAATGTCCTGTAAGTTATACTATTATAAATGGCTACTTCTGACATCAGAGGGTGACTTTTATAACTTAAAGAAACTACTACTTCTCTTTCAGTTTATAACATTTCTTGCACACTCCACTACAAATAAGCAATGCTAAATGTTGTATGATGTGATAACAACAGCACTAAAGGATCAGCTACAATGCTGCTATTGCTGTTCCCAGGTGAGTTAAGAACCCAAAATGTATCCTAGTATTTGCTGAAATTTTACCAATGCTCGTTCTAAAATATTATAACCTGACAGCATGGAATATTTTGAAATGACAGCCGAAAATGTCTAACTAGTCCTTCTATCCTAAACATATTCTCATCCGACAATAATGACCTCACATTGCTTTAAAGGAACTGCAGTTATTTAACCCTGCCAAGTTCTATAACACTATAATATTGCAGTAGATGCTTTAAATAATACACTGGTATAAACAAGTGTTACCTGATTCATATCTGCAACACCTGTAAATGAAGACCTCACATTGTGTTCGAAAAATTGCATTTATAAACCTACTTTGTTCTGATTCTCTCCTGTAAATGAACTAAGCATGTATTGCAATATTACACAGTAGTATGTTATTTTAATTACTAAAAAGGCAGAATTAATCGTTAAAGTGCACCTGTCACCTGAAAACTAATACTAATTTAGGTTGTACTAATGAAATAAATGTTTTTGTAAATATATATGTATATTTAAAAAATGTACCTTTTACAGCGTTTCTCTCTGTCATCTTCCCTGTCAACCTGACTTTTCTTTCCCGAGAGTCAGGTGGGCGGGGCTAAATAACAATTGACATTATAGCTCCTCCAATCAGATCTCTTATATCACGATCTAGCTGGGATCTGATTGGAGGAGCTATAATGTCAACCATTACAACCTACATTAGTATTAGAGTTTTGAGGTGACAGGTGTACTTTAACTGCTTTTACATGTAAAAATAACTCCTTGTTGTGAATGAAGAACTGATAATATAGGTATTCTAGTGTAAACATTACATTGTTGAACACTACAACCTTGGAGCAGTTCATTTTTATGACTCATTTGTACATTGGTACATTACATTAAGTAAATGAATGCAGTTTTAATAGCAGATGTTTACACAATGGAAAGAGGGGTTTACATTGGTAAGTCTGCATTTTGTTTTAGCAAAACTGAAAAGTTAAAAAAAAAGACATGGAAATCCTCAGCGGCTTTTTATACCTTAATAAACTATAGAAATCTTAACCCTCTGTTTTCTAAAAATATCACAGAAGCTTCAGAAAAAAAAAAGAAGGAAATCTAGATGGACCACATGCAATGAATTCTATCCAATTCACAATAATCTTAAAGATCCATATATCCCCTTGGTCGAGATACAGTAGATAACCTTTCACAAACACTGGAACCACATCTGCTTTATACCAGTCTAGCAGAACTGTCTGAGAACATGCAGGTTTGTATTTATAGAGTAAACATCACAGCAATCAGAAGTATCCTCCAGAGCAGCAGGTTCAAATATTACAACAAAAAAAAAAATATTGCTTTACTATGAATATTGTGGATATGTATTTATGCACCTTCATTTAATTGCATGTTTTGTTTGGATCTCAGCACAGAATTTAAAACCAGTAGGGATTAACAAGTTGCTCCCGCTTGCTTTAGAAATCAATGTCTGTACACTAATCACACTTTCATCAAATGCCGGAAAAAAAAAAAATGGCCTCTCTGGACTTTGTTAAGTTTTGTTGATTAGAAATACTTGAACACAACAGATTGTTGTTGTCAGTCATGGATAACCAGGTTAGCATAATGTGCTGGTTAATTTTCTCTGTGTAAATGAAGTATCCATCAAGAGAATACCTGTTTGGTTTTTATTCAGAAATATAAAATGCAAGAAAAAAAATCATTCATATATTTTGTTTTTTTTTCTTCGTACAAGCTCTGTTCGTGTAAGATATTCTGGTTTTATGATAAATGTTTGAGACTACCTTGTTTTTCATATTACTTACTGGAAGGTCTTAAGGACCCTGGAAGTTGCCTTCAGAATATGTTACCATGGAGAATGCCCTAGGCTTGCCAGTGGCAACCTAAACAATCCTATACGTTGGCTTCTGGGAACTTACCTCTGTTCTGTGTTGCAATAGTTTCACATTTTAAAGCTTCTGTGGACTCTATGGTCAAGGTTCCAAGTAAAAAGGAGAACCCATCTCAGAGATTTAATAAAATGTTTCACCATATTTTGGTTCACAACACCAGCTTCCTGTGCAAACCCCTACTATGGTAAGAGGATTTACATCTAAATATTTATTGTGGTGTAAGATGTTTTATAGATTCTCTCTAGATTCTGAATTCCTCTATTTTCTAACTGCATGACCGTTTTCAGTTCAGTTATAATCTTCCCTGTGAAAGGCAAAAATGTGTCTTCCCTGAATTTAAATGATATTGAGATATATTCGCCATGGCCCACCCATTTTACAGTCTTCCTCCACATGAGTGCATTCTCAAAGTGAAATGCAAGGCTACCATGATTCCTTGAATAATATAGCATTATAAGGCATGTTTCGCACAATTCTCAATATCTTAAAGGAGAACTAACCTTAAACAGAGCTGAATGATTACAGTCAAAGCATGAGCTATGCTGTAATTAGTCAACAGCAGCCAACAGCACAGCTCCTCCCACCTTTCTTTACCTTGGGTGTTTTAGGGCTTAAACATCATCACGTTCATTGCGTTAGCCAATGAGAACGCTCCCCGCAATGAGTGTGATTATGTAGAAGCCAGTGAAGCAGGAAGAAGGAACTGCGCTCTGGCTTCTCAGTCAGCCAGCACACTGTGAAGGAGTTGTTGGGGGAAGCATCGGGAGCCGGCTAATTACAGCATAGCTCATGCTGTGACTGTAATCAATGGGCTTTGTATAAGGTAAGTATTTTAACAGTCCTGTTTTATTTTTTAACTCCTTTAAATAGACCTTATCTTGATTTTCTCCAAGGCTGAAGATAAAAAGATTACAAAATCAGAATATAACAAGTAAAATAACTCATTGTTATACTATACCAGTATACCAATATGCTAAATATAATTTGCAATAGTACATTTAGTTTTTTTACATTTTATTTTCAAGTGAATTTGGTAGAAAAGGATTCATTATATCTAACTCAGGTAAAACAAGTGTTTTTTTTTTCTCTCAGGTAGAATGGAATTTTTACTGATAACATGGGGCTCTCTACAAGCGAATAGTGAACATGAATCATTTGAATTAGACTGTCCAGTTGTGTTATACAGTTGTTCCTTTCTCAGACATATATCCCTACTCTTGGCACAGGCAACTCATAAAACACTGTTTACACCAGGTGCAATAATTGTACACGTTGGCAGGTAAAAACAACCACATTTATAATCAAATTAACAATTTGCACTAATATTTATCAAAGCCACTGAATATCTTTTTTTTTTTTAGCTAACTATTATTCAAGCTCTTAAAATTATCAATATGATCTTACAACAACCATTCAATTAACTGTACAATTTGAAGAGATTCAGTAGCTTTTTGATAAACATTAGTGTAACCTCTGGTCTCCTTTACTCTGTTTCCCTCTTTAATAATGCTGAATGAGTATTCCGTGAGATGTCCTGCAAGTTTTTGCATCAAGAGAGTCAGTAAAAAAAAAAAAAATCCCATTCTAGATTATCATATATCATTAACAAGATAAGATCTCTGAAAATTAACTTTTCAGGTCTCTAAGTATTCATTTTGCAAGTGGACTTTGCTGTTATTCATTTTGATTAGGTTGATTATCTGATCTCGGGGGAAGTTTTGTTTAATTGCATAGGGTTCCTTATAGAGAAATTCATCAACAGGGTTCTAGTAATCCATGGCAACCAATCAGCACTTAGCATTCGGTGGTATACGGAAGCTAGAATTAAAAAAGCCAGCCTCTGATTGGTTGCTATGGGTTCATAGACCACTGTAAAGCTTTCCTCTGTTGATGAAGTCTCTTGTTCTTGAGACAAAGTTATTCCCACTTTTCAAATTGTATAGCAAACTGAATTAGAAAAGAGGCATTATAGAAGTTGTACAAACGAAATGAAGTGAATTTGGGAAGCGCAACTATGAAAACCTTTCAACATAGAAACAAATTCGTAGTCCAAAAATAAATTCGTAGTCCAAAAATAGTCCAAATGACTTGATTGCAGCTTCTTTAAAGAGTGAAGTGTGCTTCAAACAACTTCTTAAAGGGGATGTGTATAATGTGAAAGTGGAAAAAGAAGTGCAGACAAACTGGCACTAAGTGCCTTATCACTAATAATTGTGTAATCAGAGTGCAACCACTCCCAAATAGAATAACAGGTGATGGATTGGGGAGTGTGAGGTAGCTGAAATGATAATGTATATCACAGCTCGTGTAACAAAATATTGCGCTTACCAGAAAACAATAAAATATAACAGCCTTCAAACAATGTTAAGGAACTCTTCATTAACTTTCAATCTGTGGATAGTACTTCCCTCTTCAAGGGTATTAATCACACAGCAGACGCTGATTTCTCAAATCATGAGCTCATAAAAAATGGAAAATATCTCCATAGTGTAATTCAATTTATTATATAGCCAACAGAATAAAAAATGATATATATAATACTCACAAACAAGCTTTAAAAAAGCGCATGGAAATGTGTCTGTGGTAGTTCAGTAAAAACTTCCAAAAACAAACGATTTGGCAGGAAAAACCCAATAAGCTGTAGTCCAGTGTTGAAAAGTATATCAAGGTATGCCCAGCAGGTCACTGTACCCCTCTCTACACGTTTCGCTAAACAAGCTTCTTCGGGAGAGTTTTTGGGTCAATGTATTTATTTATTCCCACTTTTCAAATTGTATAGCAAACTGAATTAGAAAAGAGGCATTATAGAAGTTGTGATATGATTAATATGTGCAAAAATATTCAATGGCAGTACAAGGATCTGCATAATGAACCTTCCTAGAGAAGTACATAAGGTTGTCAATTACAAAAACTAAAAATACAGGAAAGATCTTTTCGCCAACAGCGCAGGAAGGTGCACAGGAAGGTGCACAGGAAGGTGCACTGGAAGGTGCACAGGAAGGTGCACTGTAAGGTCAGTAAAGTAAACTTGGCTGTTGTAAAGTTAAATCAATTCCCTATCAAGGGATAAAGAGACAAGTGATTCATTGCTGTGGTTTAAAATGGGTTAGATGGCAAGAAAACTAAATATAATATTAAAAGGAATGCAGTGGTGATGGTTCCAGTGAGTAACAGGATTGCCAACACTATGACTGGGAAGAAACGTTCCTACCTAAAAGCCTGAATCCACACAACCATGGTTAGAACATACAAACTCCATGTAGATAATGACCTGAATGGAATCAAACCCAGGAGCCCATTGTTGCAAGGCAATAATGTTGACCACTAAGCCAGCTAGACTCTCTTTTCTTTGCCTAAATGTTGCTCTGCTTTCCTTCATCTTCCGTCCTAATCTTTCCCATTTTACAAATTTTTGTCCTCGTCTTCCAAAATCCAAATCTCCTAATTTTACTTGCCCCGACCTTGAAAACGGATTTTATCAGATTTTTCTAAATTCTACATTTATATTCTGTACCATTTGCACAAACACAGCTGGGGGATACAGGAGTTCTAAACAGAATTCACAGTTTTGTATCACAAAACTGACCTAAAAAATTAGTTTGGTCTTTTTTATTATTTGTTTCTCAACTCTGTAATTTGGCATTTAAACTGTTTTCTCTTCACAAGGTTTCACAAAGGTTGTGAGTGAAAAAGGCAATATAACATATTACATACACATTTAAACAACATTCTGGTGGTTAGGGTCAGTTTTCCTAGCAACTAGACTGACATTTAAATAGGAGTTTGAAAAGAACGAGAATTGAAAGGCAAATCATTCACAATACAGATGAAATAAATGAAGCCAGCTAATTTAAACCTCTCCTTTAATTTGTGGTAATTTTAATTGATATATTTCTATTCTGTCCAGCGTTACCTGATTGCATGCAATAATTATAAAAGAATTCTGTGATTACAAGTATGAGGTTTTGTAAAATTTTGTAGAGTATCTGAAGTGAATTCATGTGCAACATTAGTTTCTGTCTTGTTAATGTAATCAAGTTGTGTCTGGAGGCTTCAAAGGCAAACACAAATGTTCACTTGAAACACTATCTTTCTGTGTTCCTTGTAGTTTCTCTTTTTAATCTAGATCAAACACCTTGCTGGGAAACTTTACATATTTTTTTCTGTTTAAAGGAGTTATTTGTAAGATGAGTTTTAGAAACTTTGCAAAACACTTTACCAGCACCAGATAATTGTCATTACATTATTTTCTTTACTCGTACTTTGCTAAATAACAATTGTAAATTATTAATAGTATTCTACGCTCTACCAGTGTGGGTCACTGAAAGGAGGTGTTTTGTGATGTAATATGCAAATATCTGAGGTTCTGACCAGTAGATTCCTAGGGCGAAATTTATTAAAATCGATAATCGCGATATCGAACGGTTTTTACCGATATTGATATCAAAATTCAGATGGACCATTGATTTCAATGGTCCATCTGAATTTTGATATCAATACCGATACTGATATTGGCAATATCGATATCGGTAAAAACCGTTCGATATCACGATTTCGATAATTTTAACGATTTTAATAAATTTCGCCCATAGTGTCAGGTGACATGGATTATATAAGGGCATATACAACTAGAGCAGGGGTTGGCAACCTTTTGGGTTAAGAGAGCCATATAGGTGCAGCTCTGCTCAGCCCTTTAGAATACAGAGCCGTTGATGTCATATGCGGCTCCAGACTGGCTAGCAACCTGGAAGCATGGTGACGTCAGCGGTTCCTGATTGGCTAGCAACCCAGAAGCTGGTGATGTCAGCGGCTCCGTATTGGATAGCAAGCCAGAAACGTTGAGAGAGCGATTAGCCGGCAGACTGTAACAAGCAGTGCTTGCATGTGAACACTTCTCATTACAGTCAAAGAGTCAGATGCGGCCATCAAAAGAGCCACATCTGGATCAAGAGCCATAGGTTGCCAACCCCTGATCTAAAGGAAGGGTTTTTGCCATTTAAATGATCATAGGACAAGAGATCAGTACCCAAATATGTTTACAAGGAGCCTTTATATTTCTTTTTCCCCAGCCCCACGGGTAGTACCAACGCAAGCTAAGAATTCCAGGGAACAGGGTGCAGTAGTGTGTTTTAATTGCTACAGAGTGACCATGTAAACTACTTCTAATTCTTTTATTAAAAAGTACAGACCTTTTTTGAACTTTTAGTGCTTCAACATGTAAGTCATGAAATAATAAGTCTTCAAGATTCTGCCTCAGACGTTTTTCTCTTCTCTGAAAATTAGAAACCATTATGAAGATTGCAGGGACCTACGAAGGAAACGACAGCAACATGTGCTCTGAGATAAAGCACTTTTCAAGCAGAAAGTAGTAGTTTACTAAAAATAGAGATTTATCAACAACTGATAGCACGGTGGGTATAATCACAGACAAATATGATGGCAACTATCCAGAACACAAATATCTGGCTCTTATCTAGATTCTATGCCACAAAATGCCTTAGCACACATACTTGTTTAACCCAGTCGTTGCTTGAAAGAGGTCATATTTCTCTTCTTGGACCTATACCGAGGAATCCCATAGACTAAGATATGGAAGTATCTGAATTACCACAGAGTTGAGGACTTGCTATCCTTTGTTATCTTCTCTTCAGTAGCTCAATGAGTTACCTCTGAGAAAGGGTCAATAAATGTAACTTGCAGCAGTTTGCCACACACAACCGATAAGTTTTTAGGCATAGAAAATGAGAAATCTCTGAGAGTCTTTGGGTGTTTTGAAAATCTAATTTACACATGGCTGGTGTCAAGAAAACCTAGCACATTGAAGTAGGTAATGAAGAAGAGATAGATCCATTATCTACTGCTCCAGTTCTTACAGCATTAGCTGTCTTTCTGAATAAGAAATTATTGAAAGGAACTTTCAATAACTGGTAAAAGTAAACCAAATTCAGTATTCTTCAAATGTAAAAAAAAAAAAAAAAAATCTTCAGTAAAACTAGTCGCACAGCGAGGGATTTCTTTCACCTTCCCAACAACCCCTCTGCTTTCCCCAGCTATACCAACCCCATCTCCTAAAAACCAAATGGTCTGGCTTGTGGAAGGCTTCAAGGATTTCCAGAAAGTTGAAATTACACCCCTGAACATGACATCTCTTTAAAATGGCCTTTGACAGTAGTTTGCAAGCGACATTTATATTCCCCCCCCCCCCAAAAAAAAATGAAAATATAAAAAAAAATGTGTGTCTGATGCTGACATAATTGACAAGGATGTCAATAATTCATTTCCAGTAACATTATGTTTTCATTTGAGAGACACGTTTAGATTTAATGGCAGCTAAGTGCACTACTGAAGCATTAAAACAATTTGCGGTGAATGGTGTTAACGATTTTTTTTTACAGACGTTAGTTTTAAACGTATAATCTTCTTTCATTCTTTTTTTCTTCTTCTTTAATTCTCTTAATTCTTGTGTTGCTAAAATGTTAAAAATTCTCTTTTAAGCCGGGAAAGCTTTTTTAATCGTTATCTGGAACACAGTGAACATTGTTAGCGCTGCAAACAACCGGGAGATTAATGTAATTCATATTTCATAGCAATCAAACACATGAGAGCAAATAACATGCTGAGTATGTTAAAATGGAGAGATGCAGAGAGAAAGGTATAGTAATTGGCGGCAGACTGTCACTTTCGCTGGACTGTAAAGGCTTGCCCTGAAACTATCATGCTCCTTTCAATTTATAATAACAGACTGCTGTCCTCACTAAATTTACTTGTAAAATAGAAAGGAAAAGCCAAGGCTACAGTAATATGTGTTAAATTATGCAACGTGTCATTGAGCTGTCACTCTAATTGATAATGTTTTTCCAGTGGAATAAATAAGATACACAACAGCCATCTGTCCAATAAATAATTAAAGCATTTCTAATGATAACAGAAGAAAGGATCAACAGGCTATGGAAATCCTCTTAAGGTACCAGGCAAGATGAAAGTGAAAGTATAGAATAATCCATGTGAATGAACATTTCCTCCACTTTCCTTTTGTACCTTGGGGTATGTTTATTGAGGTTTCGATAACAAAAATTTGTCTGGGGGGAATTCACGATTGTGCGAAGTGAGCTCCGAATCCTTTGGCTCACTTCATACGTGGTGTTATGCGCTCGCTGATGTCCTGCACGCGGACATCAGCGAGTGCTTTAAAGGGATTCCAGTCTCGGCGAGGCAACTCTTTGGTCTTGCTGAGACTGGAATCCCTTTAAAGTGCTCAGCGAGGGCATAACACCATGTGCGAAGTGAGCCAGCATTTTCTTGTAGTTAGAAAATGTTAACCAAATTCCTGATTATTTGTTGCAAGAGGTTTGCTCAGAAGCCCTGATAATTTCCTAGTAGAATTTGCTTCTGCTGAGTGTTTTGCTCTGTATTCTTTATCCTACTGTCAGTTTGCAAGTAGAAACACATTGCTAACGTAGAAACGGGTATCTACAGTATATCAGCCTAAATAATTGTCTTTGGTCTCTGAAACAACAGAAATTTAATCCAATTCTTGGCCATGAAAAACTGCTATATTATTTTATTCATATGTAAAAGGGCGGTCATTGTTTATTTATTTATTTTTTTGTTTACCTATAATTTTGCATAAGGTGTTAAAATATTAGAGTTAAAGAGAAAGATTAAGGAGGACACATTAAAGTACACAAGGGGTGAGCGTATAATAGGAATTCTGTGGTTTATGTATGCAGTTGCTACCAGGGGCGGACTGGGCCGGGGGGCAGGGTGCCGTTTGCCCCCCGGGCCGGTCT